>FIZU01060854.1:0-20952 GCA_900064475.1 Pseudococcus longispinus
ATTTTTTTCAAAAAATTCCAAAAATCACTCTTGATACTATCTACCATCCTTGCAAACTTGAAAAAATTCGGTTGAAAACTACCAAAAATGGAAATTTTAAACGAAAATTCTCATTCAACTCTCCAGAAGGGGTAAGAGTTAAGATATCGAGCTAAAAATTTTGTCAAGGGGGTATCATACCATAAAGACCAACTTCTACGGGATAATTTAAAATTCGGTGCTCAGGGCCAAATCACCCCTATAAACCCGGCTACGCTCTTTCAGCGTTTCATAATTTTTTAAGGAAAATTAAAAACAACTTTTCAACTCAATTTGAGAGAAAATGATCCCACCAGAACAGAATTGCAGAGTCAAATAATATCCACGATAAATATTACTAACTCGTAAAGGATTTTCATTCAAATAAGGAGGTTCTCCTTCGATCATTTCAATAGCCATAATACCCAACGACCAAATATCAACTTTAGGTCCATAGTGCTTTCTGGTCACTACTTCTGGAGCCATCCAGTAAGGCGTACCGACCATAGTAGTTCTTTTCGATTGTTCCGGAGAGATTTGGGCACAAAAACCAAAATCAGCTGTAACACATTAAACCTTTCATAATATCAAATATCCCTCTGCGAATAACCAAAGGATCAATCACTTACTTAATTTAACACTTCCATCCAAACCGAGTAGAATATTATCAGACTTGATATCTCTATGGATAACATGATTGGAATGAAGGAACTGTAACGCTTGCAGAACTTCTCTACAAACAGAGGCGATTTGACCTTCATCCATGAACGCCTCAGTTACAACGTCGGTCAACGATCCACCAGGTAAATATTCCATAACAACCTGCCAATAAATATAACTCGAATATGATACAAATTCAATTACGTATTAACAAACCAGGAATACCCTACTGACCCATAATTCATCACCGACTAGATAACTATCCAGATAATTCACAACATTTGGATGCTTGTTTTCTCTCATTACGAGAATTTCATTCACAATGAGCTCTTTCTTCGGCTGCTGAGATAGATTCATTTGTTTAATAGCAACCTCGATACCGGTCGATGTCTCGATGGCTGTGTAAACGGTACCAGAAGCTCTATAATCATCGCAATAGTTGCATTAGAAAAATATATTTTTGAACCCAAAGTGAAATAAAACCGATGATTTTACCCTTGACCAATTTTTTCCATCTTGGTATACTTTCTATTCGGATCACCGATGCTAACAATGGTTCGTAATCTTTCGACGATCTCTTCGTCAGACATTTTCTTTCTCCTTTGTGTCGTACTATTTGCTGGTGTTGTAGTTGGTGTGTTAACTTGGGTCGTATTAACGCTAGAAGATACCGGAGGCGAAATAGGTACAGTGGCGTTTTTATTTTTATCCAAAACAGGCGAAAATGGCACCGTCCCGTTGGCAGTTTTCGGTAACGTTTCAGATACTTCGTCTTCGACTGGTTTGGTATACTGAAAAATACGTCGAAACGAAGAATTAGCAAAATAAATCGAAGGAGTCTCTCGTAGGTGAATAAATCATCGACTAACAATTGACTTTGTGCGTTCAGGCCTAACAGCAATTGGTGGTGGAGTAGGTTCTTCTTCGGAAGTGATACCTGTTGTACCTTCAGTATCAGTAGGAGTCGTAGAAGACGGTGTGCTACTCGATGGTTGACTCAAACCAGAATTTTGACTTTGCGACGAGCCACTTTCGCCATGTCTTAAAGTAGGTCTTGATATATCATCGTGAGCTGTAAAAATACATCGCGAGTTTATCTCTATTTATATAGAAAATGACCAAATATAATTCTAAACTTCGGCGGATTTTACTCACCGACCATCTTCGTTGTAGTCATATACTTAGAGCCTTCGATTTCTTTACTAGAATTATCGAACCATTTCAACACATCCAATACAGCTTGGGGGTTCTTCTTTTGCTCTTGTTTGCTGATATTCGAGCTCATCAGAAGTAGAGCCCATGCTTCCGGCATTCCCTAAAGTGGCAATCAAAAACAAGTTAGCATTTATCCAAACACAATGTGATCCATAAAATTGAACAGACTGGTGCAAAATTCATTCTGCGATAGAATTTTCTTATCGACAATCGTCAAAAAACTAGCTCAAGCAATTGTATTTCCAACTACCATGCATCACTCGATCGAAATACTGGCACACCTTCAATACTCGTGTGCTGGAATACAATCTCGTACTCCCAAACCATTGTGAAAAAAACCCCTAACGTAATCGAATTTAGATTCTGTTTCAAGGCAAAATGCAATACTTACTTTTATTGGCAGCTTGAAAAAAATTAATACAAATACAGTGTTAATGTCAAGTACCAATACCAGCGAAAAAAAAGGTTAAACATGCAAATAACATTAAATGCTGGTATACTCGAGGGAAGTGTGTTTTTAAATTCGAACAATTATCGATTTTTTTTCCATCATATCGGTACAATCTAACATTATGGTTAATTGAAAACTACCCTTAAAAAATCATGCTTTACGAATTACCATTTCGGGACAATTCGTACATCTACGTTTTTATAGGCCAAAAATGCCATGCATAGCTATTCGAAACACATACTCGTGATTATCCTACAAATTCTGTAATTTCAATCGGGACTGAATCATTTACGAATACGATTCGTATCATTTGAAATATTCTAAAGCATAAAGCTCGAGGTGCTGGTTTAGATTCCCATATTAAATACGAATATTCCACTTACTGTGAACTCTCCCGTATGTGCATCGAAACCGACATGAACCGTATGTTCGAAATTGGTTGGATATGATATGTTGGGCTTTTCAGAATCTAATTTATTCTTAATTCGAACGGTTTTGCTTTTATTGGATTTCTTTTTCTTTTCATCGTTATCAGGTTCTTTCGGAAGGGGTCTCATGTCTACCGGAATATTCGGCGAGTTATCACCTCTGGCGACTCGAAAACTACTGCAAAAAAAAGTACAATTTAAAACCATCTATGATATTTCGAATTAGAGCATCCAATCGGGCATACCTATTGCTAGTTAGTCGAACAGGAGGTGCCGGTGGTTTATCTTCTTCGTCCGACATTTTCATCGATTGTAATCACTGGAAATCGCAAACATTCCGGAAAACGTTAGTAAACAGTACGAATAGGTGTTTTTTCATGGAATCAGTCAATGGCGTGACGCATGAACCGTAATTATAACATGTAGCAAATTAGTACTAATGATACTGCGATATGATTCATACAGTTCAACGTTGATAAAGAGAAAAAAAAACAACACCGAAGTGATATCACGCTGCGACAAATTAACTCGACAAGCTAATAAGAAATACCTCAAATAAATACCTAAAGGTAACAATATGTCGACCGATTTCTATCGATTAAAGCGATTGCCTACTTACGTTTTATAGAAAAATGTGCCTTTTCCAAGAATGTGTGCTACAAATTGTAATGCACTGCAGCGATAGGAAACAGATTATATAACATTTCAAAACACAATGTAGAAGGTAAAGAACAAATATGCCTTCGAGCAACAATTCAAGACTGTCTGTACATCTTATTAAAAAACACCAAAGATACCACGCATGATTTTTCCAGATGACATGTTCGTTCAGCGAAAATCCCAAATTTCTAGATCACTTTTATTAATCATCACAAACAAATTCCGTCATTCTAACAATTTCCGAAAATCTTTTTGCTGTAAATTTTTTTTTTCTTTTTCAGATTTTTTTTTATTACCCAATTTTCTTTTATTTTCTTCTTCGTCAATTTTTCTGTGATGTCAACATACAAGAAAAGGGGTAAAAAGAAAAATAGGTTAGACGACAAGTACCTATTTATTCCAAATAAAGTACGGCAACTTCAATTCTTTTAAAATTGCGTCGTTTTTTTCGTTTTTTTATAAACATTTTTGACTTGTAAAGCAAGTCAACTCAACTTTCATCGATCAAATTATTTGAAAGAAAGAAACAATAAAATTTTCAAAGTATTATTTGTCCAATTCTCGAAATTGTACATCATTTGTAAAATAAATTAGTAATTACAAAATCTGTCATCAATTAACTTTTCATCACTCGTACAGATAACTTCAAAACATACAGAATACAGGTTTAAAATTTCGAATCATATTGACCAAAAATAAAGATATATCACAGTTTCATTACAAATATAATTTTATTAACTCGTCACTAACAGCAGAAGGCGTTAGAATTCCTAAATCGGTAAATAATAAAGTTATATACGAAGGTGGCGTATAATCGACAAGAGGATGTTTTTTTGACAAGTCTTCTTTCAATTGGGTTGATGTGTACTGCAACAAAAATGCAAAAAATTAAATCAAAATTTACGATTCAATAGAAAACTATTGAGAAAATTATTCCCAAAAATATACCTTAAATTCATCCGGCAAATCGCGTTGATTTAATGGATATTGTCTCGTAAATTTGAAACTTTCAGTTAAAACGTAAAAAGGCTTCATCATTTCTTTGGCGCATATCGCCATCGTAAAACTACCAATCTTTAGAAACAATCATCATAAAATTATTTTCAATATAAAAAGACAGTAAATTCAAAACGATTTAAAATACCTTGTTAATTATTCCACCACTTTCGACAACTCCTTCAGCTCCGACCATAACTATATCTACTTGTTCCATAATATATCCCACGGCTGAATCTAAGATCACTGTGCAATGAATTCCCAATTTTTCAAGTTCAAAAGCCATTTCTTTTCTGAAATCACGAATCGTCGTAGAAAGATGAATTAATAATCGAGGTTTTCACGAAAACACATTACATACCCAGAATTATCCAATGACGAGTTTGTAACAAAAACTTGAAAATGTTTATGTAACGTTTTTACGGCGTGCTGCATTGCATTTAAAACGACTCTTGATTTAGAATGTACAAGTATTTTCTATACAATCAAACATAGAGTTAATAATTACGAATTCATTGTTATTTGTTAGTGAATTTAAATTTTAAATTCTTGTTGTATTTACCGATCCATCTGCAATAAATGACGACGCTAATTTGGAAATTTTATCCTTTGATTTTAATAATTTATTCATGAATACTTTGCCTCTATGCAACATTACTTTTTTACATTCTTCGAAAGTCTAAAACGTGAAACACGTAGAGTTGAATGATTATTTCAAAATTTTATATGTAGATGTCATATTTCAAGCTCACTTTGTAATCGAGTTTAACGAAAGTAATAAACCGTAAAAATAATTCGCATCCAGAAGCTACCGCGGTTACTGGCACATCTGCTTTCTTCATCGTATCAATAGTACTTTTAAAATTAGAATCGAGTTCTTGAATCGTCGTAGCTGCAGAAAAAATATCAAACCGGTTACATCGAAAATGAAAAGTGAATTTGAAAAACCAAAATCGAACTTACATTTATCATTTTCGAGAACATAGAGTAAGGTTTTGATAGCTGCAATACCAGCAGATAAGTCTTTCTCTTCTCGCAAAATCTTGCAGAAAAACTGCTTCACATCTGAAATTACATCATACAATGAAGATAAAAATATTGCGCCAACGTTTAATAAATTTAAACCACTAACCTATCTTTTCCATGTTTCTGATGAGCTCCGCTTCTCTATGAACTTATTATTGAGATTCTAACTGAGTAGAGCTTTGAAACATAATGAAATTTTTCGATTAATAATGAAAAAAAGGCCAAAACTTGGAAAAAAGCACCGAAAAAGTTTCAAAATGTTGATGTTGATAAATTTTTTGATAATGTAGTACTTGGATTATTATTGAAACCAATTTTTTCGTAATTTTGTATTTCAGTTTCAGTATATAGCGAACCTATTGTGCAATAAGAGAAATATCGTTCCTGATGGTTCGTGAATTATCCAGGCAATTAATATGACTGAATGAATCGTTGGAACGTTGAACTTGAAAGTGGATTTCCCTTCGTCCCGCGCCACGAGCCCGCAATTCAAATTGAATAATTTAAAATTAAATTTAGCAGCAATAATATCGAAAATTTTAATATATTTTTAGTATGAAATGAAATTCTGATAACACATTTTTTTCTTTAAAAAATCAGCACCACGAAAATTTATTTTATAATGTTAATCATTTTTATTTTGTACCTTAGTATTATTAATCATTTTTGATGTACCTATAAATAAATAATAAAATAATTTTTCACATATTTCAGAGTACAATTGTCTCCAAAAAGCATAAAAATACATTTTAATTCCTATTTAAATGTACATCAGTATGAAAGAAAAAATACGAAAGCATGAGATGAGATTACGAAAGTGTACACTGTACTTCTACGTATTGATTTTGGCATACTTTACTTCTCCTACATTAAGTGTTGCGCCGAACAGTATAAGAGGAAAATGTTGGAACTCTATCGACGTAGCTCCTGTCTCTCTTCAGTACGAATAAATCTTTCGCCTTTTACTAAAGATTTCCGTGGAGAGGGACCTTAGACGAGCATTATACCAATTTTTTGATAGCTTTCTTTGAAAGCTTACTTATTACTGACTCACTTTTCTCATTTACTCTTACCATATGGAACATCCTGAATGGTGAGGGATGCGTACGCGTGAGGCCTTCATAAATAGGGAATGGAAATTTTTCAAAGTACGATGCTTCTGCTGGTCATACTCGAACAGTCCAACCTCAAATCTCTCATCCACGAATCTGTTACTCTAATTTCAATGGACGTCTGGGGACGTTTTAAATTGATATGGGAAGGTCTGCCAATTGATAAGAAAAGTGCATAACATCAAAAAATCAAAAAATATTTTCATTTTTCAAGTATTTCCAGAACTACACAAGTTCATACCAGGTTTTTGGGGGTGGAAGGGGGCAAATAAAGCACTTTGTTTTAGGCTCGATTTTTTGGGGGTGGGCAAGAGATGAAGGTTCTGAGATAAATTAGGAATTATCATTAATCGTGAAACCATTTATTTTTCAAAATTGATTAAAAGGGTTGATTTTCACATTAAAAAAAAATTAAAAAATCAATAAAAATTTAATTTTAGACAGATTGTATAAATTTTGAAAATTGTCTCTGATTTTTTATTAATGGGGGGGGGGGGGGGGGGGTGATTAGCCAGTTCTCATGGTGGGTAGGTAGGTACTTAATTTGGAACCTACCTATTGCCATTCTATTACATACATCGTTAATACTACGTACCTCCTTTTATATTAATAAAAATTAAGTTTTCCTCCATTTTTCCATGAGAAAGATTTTCAATAAAATTGATAAAAATTTTAAGATTTTTTTCAATTACTCAGAAAGTAAGTCCCAAATAACTTGAATTTTTTACTTCGTGTCTACAGTAAGATTTTTCCTTCGAGGCTTGACAGTTTTTAATTTAAAATTAAGTAAACGATCGCCCGACCGTTGATCTTCGATGCTAAAAAATTCAGCGATTTGTTTTCAAATTTAATTTCAAATTCAAATATACCTACACTCAGGTACTAGGCATCTCTGTATCTTTCTTCAATTTTACACCATTTATACATTAATCTGAAAGCTTTAATTTCGCCTTCGAAGTTTATGATACTACCTATACAACATCAGCATGAATTATATTTTCGGATAGGATACCTGCACAAAACATGGGCTTATTTCTAATTTTACACTCGAATTCGATTGAAGCTGATGAAATTTTTTCTTGACAATTTAAAATTAAATACCATAATTTAATTATGAAGTTCATTTTCGTAAAATCCAATAAGTTCATCATTGAAAGGAATGGAAAAATTATTGATTAATATCTCAAGTTTTGGGTCACTTTTTCAAATCGAATGTACAACCCTTCATCCATATCCTTCCCAAAATACCAATACAAACCCAAAACAAAGATCATACCAACTAAACAAACCACACAATCGAATCAAATCCAATTAGATAATTACTCTTCAACTCGGCAGTTAATTCCCACCTTCCATTCTCACGCTTAATTTGCCATCACCCGGCAAAATTAATCGCCTCCCAATCGGCGCGTATTTAATAGAAAAAAAATCGTTTAAAAATTGCTTTTCATTTGTAAAATCGGTGTATAAATAAATAAACGAGATAAATATTGGACCACACAGGCATTAAATGTCCCGACTCTTGCGTTAACAGGTGTTGTAATGAATAATAGTTACAAGATAGTAGCACTATCTGTCTGTAAATATGAGGCCTCCCAAGTAAAAGCACGTGCTGAACCGGCGATTCGTGCGCGTTCGTCGACTGTTCGGTGAAAATCGACTTCGAAATCTGGTTTTTATAAATGTTAACTGGTTTCGATAGATTCAATTTTCAGATATTAAAAAATGAACAGGTCGTAGAATTCCGTTCGGCCGGAGTCCGAGTTGGAGTTGCGGTTACACCGATGGTATGCGTTATCTCTCTTCAGAAGTAATCCGACTGGAATACATTGGCTTAAACCACAATGTATAACTTCCCTCTTTTGTTGTAGGTATTGTAGGTACGAGAGTTGGAACTGGAGTTGAAAAAATACGAGTTGGTTTCCTGCGGAAAAATCATATTAATATCAGTTTCTACTTTTTGAAAGCGAAGAAAATTATCGAGAATTTGGGAGACTGAGAGATGAGTTTTGTGGGTAAAAATAGCTACGTAATAAGTCAACATGATATTGACATAATCAGGGGTAATCATTTTTCTAGGCATTTTTATCAGAATTTAATAAAAATCGAATAGGTACTTAGGTACCAATGGAAAAGATGACCTGTTCATTTTCAAGTGAAAATTTGACACCAGCTCAAACCGTTCTTTCATATTATAATCCTACATTCTTTTTTAGATTTCAAAATCATAAAATAAATATTTTTTTATAACAATAAAAATTAATTGATTTAATTTTAAGTTTTACATCGAATCACATTTTGAAATTTAAAATTCTTCATAACTCCTTCAGTTCAGAAGATAGACAAAATATGTATATAACCAATTTTGTAGATTTTGAAGAGCTCTAGAAGAAAGGTCATGATCAATTTTTCCCTATCTTTCATATTAAACGAATTATACAACAATAAAAGTTTGAAAGCTCTACATATTTCGTTTTTACCATAAAATTTTGAAGAAAACAACTGCTCATGGTAAAATTTGAAATTGTTGGCATGAAATTTCGCAAGTTATAATTCTACAGTCTATAACATTACTCACAGTAGTCCTGGTTTCGTATAATTTTCGAATTAATCACCGAATTTACTCCGCTCATCTACTTCACAAAGTAATAATTCGTTTCGGTTGCGAGCATCAGATTCGAACCATCATTAGTTGAATGATACCTAGAAAAATAAATTAAAATGGGTGATACACGATGAAAAATGAGTTTAGTTGACGAGTAAATAAGTTTGATGACAAATGCTCATCGTCATGGGAATCGATACAATGAACCTTTTTGCAATCTAAAGACATTTGCAAAAAGATTTACCACGAGAATGCTCGGTATAAATCTTAAGTATTATTCGACAGCACAAGTTATTTTCTCACCACGAAATTGAGCTACCGAATTTCACAAAATCATCTAGTCATCGATGTTCTACTCCTTCCATACACAAAAATCTAATGTAAGCTCGGGAATTACAAAATGTGTAAAAATTTACACCGAGGAAATCGAAGGAAGTCAATATCAAGTGTACTCAGATTTAACTGGAAGAGGAGAGAGCGTATTCAGAAAGGTGTTCAGGGAGGGGGAGGGGTCTGCACGAAAAAATGAGATTTCTTGGCAAATTTTTCATCAAAATTAGCAAATGTATTGTGTCCGAGAAAAGTGAGGGTGAAAATTTCTGCAAAAAAAAGGCATTCAAAAGCTGAAATTTCATAATTTATTCCAACTTTTCTATCATCAAGATAGGTCCAGACCCCAGGACCCCCCCCCCCCCCCCCCCCCCCGGCCCCCCCCCCCCCAATCACCACCCCTTGAATACGCCTTTAGGTATAGCATAGTGTACAGTTTGAAAAACCAGAGAAAAATTAGTAGAAAAATTTTGAATTTCACAAAAAATATAACTTTGAAATATTCTACGTAATTTTGAGAAAAGTAAATGTAAATACCTGAAGTGTTAATAATACATCAATTTTTTCATAAAATATCGCTACGAATATAATTATTTATACCTTGGACTAAATTTTAAAAGATCTGAAAAATTTCAAACTTTTAAATGCTTGATAACTCCTTCAATATGCAAGATACACAAAATATGTATGTAACAAATTTTGTAGATTATAAAATGTTCTAAAAGATACGTTATGTTCAATTTTCATCTATCTTTCATAATAAATGAATTATAGAGCATTGAAACCTTCAAAGCATTATTTTAGAAGAATCCACTGAATTTCAAAGCTTTATGCTTGATGACTCCTTCAATATAGGAGCTAGGCAAAATATGCATATAATCAATATTGTAGATTATAGAAAGTTCTAGAAAATGGGTTATGTTCAATTTTTACCTATCTCTCATATGAAATGAATTACAGAGCATATAAACCTTAAAAGCACTATTTTTGAAGAATCTGTTAAATTTCAAAACTCTATGCTTGATAACTCCTTCAATATAGAATATAGGCAAAATATGCATATAACCAATATTGTAGATTATAAAAAGTTCTAGAAAATAAGTTATGTTCAATTTTTACCTATCTTTCATATAAAATGAATTATAGAGCATTGAAACCTTAAAAGCACTATTTTTGAAGAATCCACTGAATTTCAAAGCTTTATGCTTGATAACTCCTTCAATATAGGAGCTAGGTAAAATATGCATATAACCAATATTGTAGATTATAAAAAGTTCTAGAAAATAAGTTATGTTCAATTTTTACCTATCTCTCATATAAAATGAATTATACAGCATTGAAACCTTGAAAAGTACTATTTCTGAAGAATCTACTGAATTTCAAAACTTTATGCTTGATAACTCCTTCAATATAGGAGATAGGCAAAATATGCATATAACCAATATTGTAGAGTATAGAAAGTTCTAGAAGATAGGTCATGTTCAATTTTTATCTATCTCTCATATTAAATGAATTATACAGCAATGAAAATTTGAAAGCACTAATTTTGAAAAATCCTTTATGACAATTTATTTAGCATAATGCTAGCTTGTCTAGCACATTATTAGCATTAGTAGTATTTCACCAGAATAGTGTAGCATACATCTGACACGTGCATCCACAAACTAGCATAATGCTAGCATCCCACTAGCATTTTTTTTTCAGTAAATCTAGTAGCATAACTGTAGCAGTGAACTAGCACCTGCACACTAGCATCATGCTAGCATCTGAATGGCATTTTTTTTCATCAAAAAATTCTAGTAGCACAACTGTAGCATCGAACTGACATGCAATGAACTAGCATTCTAGCATGTGCAGACTAGCATCATGCTAGCATCTCAACAGCGCATTTCTCTTTTCTCAAAAAAATATAGTAACACAGCTTTGATGCTTGATAACTCCTTCAATATGCAACATAGGCAAAATATGTATATAACAAATTTTGTAGATTTTAAAAAGTTCTAAAAGATCAGTTATGTTCAATTCTCATCTATCTCTCATAATAAATGAATTATAGAGCATTGAAACATTAAAGCACTATTTTTGAAGAATCTATCATTTAAAATTTTAAATCCTCGATAACTCCTTCAATATAAAAGATAGGAAAAATATGTATATAACCAATTTTGTAGATTTTGAAGAGTCCTAGAAAATAAGTTATGTTCAATTTTTACTTATCTCTTATATTAAACGAATTATAGAGCAATGAAAGTTTAAAAGCTATATTTCCTTTCCAATTTATGCCACTTTTGCAAAAATGTTAATGACAAAATTTGAAGCTGAAAGCGAGCACTACACACTTGTACGAAGAAATTTCGATCTTTCACGTTCCAACTTCTAGGCCACGTAAAATGCAATGGTCGATTTCTTTGAATATATCACCTAAAACACACGAAACGTTACAAATCAACATACACGTACAACATATAGTCGAGTGATATCGATACAGTCTATAGGACAACATTCATTCATATTTTACACAAGGTTTAACACTTATTAAATCCATCTCGAATGGTGCCCCATTGTTGTGGAATATTTCTAAAGATATGGTCGCGATGGTCGCGGTATAAACACGAGGTTTTAACCGTGTTTCCGAAACAACCGACAGAAAAATCCATTGTAAGCAAATGTATCATAAAATAAATAAATTAAACCTAAACTGCTCGGTAGGGAAGGCGGATTACTTCGATGCTTTTGGAAATTGACTGCGTTCGTCAGATGCTTTATTCCGGCTGCTAAAATACGCCGACAAAAGGCGAATAACTCGCCGTGTGGTCATCTACTTACCTGGTCCGATCCGACTGTTTGCAAACTAAACCTTTTCAGTCAAAATAGAAAGCGGCGCGTTGGATTTTTAAAAAGGCAGTTTTTATACCGAATGATATATAAAAAGAGTAACGAACAGGCATCCGAAGAGTGACAGCCCGCTGAATTGTGTGGATTGTTATTTTTACCCTTCGCGTTAACTCATATTTTCATTTTCTTCTTGTTTATATTACTGTTAACATTTTCGCTATGAGATGCCATTTTTACCGCAGGGTTAGGGGGCCCTTCGTAGCATTGAGAAAATTTTACGCCATTTTGAATATCTATGCTAGGTACGAGCGTATGCCTAAGTTATGCTCGTGTGTATCTAACTGACGAGAGCAGGGATTTGTTTAATCGATTTTTTCGCCCTCTTTTGTATTTCGGTATTAGATAGATAAGTATGTGGTATTTGGTGGATGTGGAAAATTTCTTAGAATTATGTGTTTGAGGTATCTAGATAAAGATGGATAGGTACTCGGGTATTTTTTGATTGGATAAGTGTTGGAGCCCATGTCTATACGTTCCAGCTTGAGTGAGTGAGTGAGTGTGGTCATTTGACAGTCATTTTGGAATTACAAAGTACTTAAAATCCATTCTAAAGACAAATTTTGATAAATGAATCTGATCTTTAGATCTTTCATCCCAAAAAATTCAAAACCTGAACCAAAAAAACTTATGCACAGCTGTGTCAGAAAAACTATTTTTTTACACCAACACCACAAAATTTTACTTTAAAAAAATCCAATTTTGTAATGTTATTATCCATCAAAAGTAAGTATGCAGTTGAATAGACATTACAATTTACAAAAGTTTTGAATCTAATTTTGCTAAGCATTTATTTTTCAATTCACGAAATGAATACATCCGTGATGAAGTTTTGAAGTTTTCCATCACGTATATCTTGAGAACCGGTTCATAAAAAAGAAAATTGTATATAAACTTTTTTGTGCGCCTTTTTAAGTACTATCAAAAAGGTTATTTGCATATTTCACGTAACTGCTTTATTCTAGGTGCTAGAGACCTTTGAAAATTTCAATCGCGAATAACTCGAGAACCGGTTCATAAAAAAGAAAATTGTATATAAACTTTTTTGTGCGCCTTTTTAAGTACTATCAAAAAGGTTATTTGCATATTTCCCGAAACTGCTTCATTCTAGGTGCTAAAGGCTTTTGAAAATTTCAATCGCGAATATTTCGAGAACCGGTTCATCGATTTTTCTCAAAATTTATAGGCTTTTATTTCTAGTAGTACTGAACCTCTCATAAAAATTTCAGTTCAATTCCATCAATTATTACGAGAGTTATCGTGTTGATAAAATTTTGATATACATAATTTTAAAGAAATACCATGGAATCGTGGAGTTTGATCATCGATTTTCAGTTTTTTGCCTATTTTTTTTATGGTGTTCGAAAGAACCAATTAGGTATTTCGAATTCTAAAAAATTTTCCGTAAAAGTCGAGAAATTGATTTACTAGAAAATAAAAGGTTATCATCGTCGGTTTTTAAATCATTAAGCCCCCCTCCCCAATGACTAAAAATACCCAAATATTTAATTTAGCATGTTTTCTGATTAATGAGGGGGAGGATCCACGATGAAAAATCGACGTAAGTATAAAATTTTTTGGAGGAGGATCATCTTGGCAAAAAATTTGAAAAATACAAAAAAGGGATTTTTCATTTCATGTACTTACTTAACCCTGAAAAATTAGGTGATTAAGTAAAAAATAATTGTCAATTGCCGAAATCTTTGTGAGGACTACTTTTAATGAGGAAAACTTGAAAAACATTTGTGTTGCGATCTATGAAACCCACAAAGTCAAATAACAAAATTTTACAGGAGAGCGATTTTTCAAATTTTATCATTTTTTTTTTTACATTTTTGGATAACCAAGAGTTTAAAAATTCGTTCTTCTCAAAAATTTTGAAAAATTCAAATGTAAGTTTTCAAATTTTAAAAAATTGTATAAAAATAATAAAAGAACCTAGCACACTTTGGTTTTCAGTAAAATGACCAGAAAACTATGAAGAATCCGAAGAGGCATTTTTTTAAAAATTCCAAATTCTCTATGAATTTTATAGATTGCATCACATTTTTTAAACTAATTTTTGAAAATAGTTAAACTTCAAGTGCTGTGGAAGGAGGGGGCGCGGTCACGACGCAATTTTTTTATTAGGTCGTTTTTTAAGGGATGTTACACTCGCCTCGCTCGAAGAATCAACTTTCGAACAAAAGGGCAAATAGGAGATTCATTTTAAGAAGAACACAATCACCTCAATAATAAAACTTTTTCGTGAATTTTTCTCAAAAAAAAATTTATCATAATTCATAATTGACAATTTTTAATGTTTTTTTTTTGTAACTATTTTTGAGTACTTTTACTACATCACGATTCATTTTTCAATTCAGAACTATTTCTTTCAAATTTTTCAAAAATCATTCAAAAATTGTCTATTTAATAAAATTTAAATTCCAAAATTTTTTTTTTTTCAAAGAAGGAAGGGAAGGGGGCCGGAGAAGAAGAATGCGAAGATATGAATTACCAATTAAAACATCCATCAATTTAAAAATGTTGAAAAATTTGTCAAATGACGTGTTTTCTAATTTCTTAATCAAAAGGGCGAGGGGAAAGCTATGTCCTTGCATCCTTTCAGTTGATCACCAGGTATCTTCAATTCAAGTTGTATTTGCAAAATCTACGATGATAATTTGAAATAGTTCTTTAGTTAGCTGGAAGAATCATTATATCTATTTATTAAGCATTTATTTTTCAAAATGGAAATGCATCAAAAATAAGCTAACTCGACTTCCCACATTTTCAAAAAACATTTCAAACTAAAAAAAATTAATCACAGAATTTAAATTACACTCGTTTATTCAAATTAAAAAAAAAATAAAACCAAGTAGGCATATTTTTCAAAAAAATTCCAACACCGTTTTAAATCAATACTTCGCCAACATTCCAATCTAATAGACATTGAAATTGAAATGCAGCTTATTAGGAGCGTATAAAGCCAAGGGTAGTACGAGTAAGAGGCGCCTGAATATGAGAAAATACCACCGAAGCTTACTTTGGCGCGCAACCCTACACTTGTTAATTTTTTCAAATTGGTGAGTGCGAAGAAAAGAAGTAGCAATATTCGCCATTTCATACTTTCCTGGTTCGTTCAACCACCCTTTATTTTTTTTACAGCGGCGTACTTCGAATCAAAGTGTGTCATAAATCAGACACTCGCACTCGCTAGGTAGAAAGTAGAATTTCGATATTTCATTGGTATTGGTTGGAGTTTTCGCAGTATTTCATTATTAATTCGATTTTTATACAATGGGTCTAAATTCTGTGCAGATTTCTTAAGCATATTTTGTTGGTGGTGCGGAGGGGGTGGGGGAAGGGGGTAAATGATATAATTTTAGTAAGCTAAAAAATTAGCAATATGAAAAAAAAAAGGTGAGCACTTTACGAAAAGAGTTATCAACTATCAAAAATTCCAAAATGGTTTAACGCCTTCAATTTTGAAATTAGGCTAAAATCATACTGAACGTATATTAAAGTACATAATTGAACGAACAAAAAAGGTTATGTACAAATTTCGCATACATGGCATATTGAAGGCGCTATCGACTACCAAAAGTTTAAAACAGGTTTAGAGCCTTCAATTTTGAAGTTAGGCTAAAATCATACTGAATGTATATTAAAGTAAATAATTAAATGAACAAAAAAGGTAATGTACAAATTTCGCATACATGGCATATTGAAGGCGCTATCGACTACCAAAAGTTTAAAACAGGTTTAGAGCCTTCAATTTTGAAGTTAGGCTAAAATCATACTGAATGTATATTAAAGTAAATAATTAAATGAACAAAAAAGGTAATGTACAAATTTCGCATACATGGCATATTGAAGGCGCTATCGACTACCAAAAGTTTAAAACAGGTTTAGAGCCTTCAATTTTGAAGTTAGGCTAAAATTATACTGAACATATCTTAAAGTATATAAAAAAATGCACAAAAAAGATTATATACAATTTTTGCCTACGTCACGTATTTTAGGAGTTATTTGCCAACGAAGATTTTAAAACGATGTAGCGACTTGAATTTCACAATTATGCTATAATTATGCCGAACATAACCTAAAGTTTCATATTAAAATTAAAATATTGAAAAAAATTCCACAGTTTATTCGAAACGGATGATAAACCCACGAATTAAGGGGGAGGGGGCTATTCTAATTTTTGGCTCAGAAAATGAAATATTTTCAATTTTTCAAAAATGACAAACATCTCAAAATAAGGAGAAAATGAGCCACATAAATTCGTAAGTTTTCTTCTTCTTCGTGTTAATCAAGATCCTGCTGAACTAATTTCAATTTATAAAATTTTTTGATATTGCCTAAAAATTCAAGAAAGTTTTTACAATGGAATTTAGCATGTTCTATGTATTTTTGAAAATGAGTAATTTCCTTGATCAAAATTTCTACATTTCAGATTAAAAATTGTTCATTTTTTAGGTCTATTTTTTTAAAAATTTGAATATCAAATATTTTTAATCGAATTTTTCAGAGATGGACTGAAAGAAAATTATCGAACGAAGGAATTGAAGAGAAAAATTTTCCAATGTATCCAATTTAAAATAAAATTTTTTTAGTTTTATAACATTTTCATTTTACTTTTTTTTGACAGCTCGTTTTACTTTTTGAAAAATTTTTAGTTGGGAAATAATTTTTCGAACTTGAAAATTAATTAAGAAATTCTGCTGTCTCTGGGGCTGATTTTTCTCTTTCTCTGTTTCAAACCATAAAATATAATTCCACCTTTTTTTTTTTGTGGAATAGCATCACTGAGGGGTATTTTTTTTTAGTGATTTTTATTTCATACCACAAGTTTTAAAAAAACACTCGACAATTAAAAATATTTAACCATTATTTCGATTAACTTTTCTTGGAGAACCTTTTATCTTAATTTGAATACGTACTTTGAAATAATCTGAATGAATATTTTGCCTATCCTAAGTATTAAAGGCAACACACAACTGTCATTTTTATCTAAAATGAAATTTCGAACTCGGACAACAACTCCAACCCAATTCTCCAAAGAACAAAATGGCAAAAAATTCCAGACAATTACAACGTTTAAAATTGAACCGCGTCAAACCCATTTGATAAATTTGAGAACCACTTGTCGAAATCAAATTTATCCTTCACGTAGCGCAAAAAATATGCACTTGAACTTCCAGTCTTTGTTACATCAAAGGACATTAATATCAGGAGCTTATAAGCACCCAAAAGATATAAACTTTCGCCTACTTCTCAACTCGATCAACAGAGACCAGCACTTCGTGCGCTGAAAACAGCTGGAATAAGTAAAATTGGTCAATATTCGTGGAATTCACGCCCTCTTCAGATACAACAACGTAACAAACGAGAAAAAAAAAGTCGATTCCAACTCCAAGTCCAGTCGAAACCATTCAATACGCTGGAAGAATGTATTAGAATTTGAATAGTTTTTTTTTTGTTTCGCTTTCAATCGCATATTGCCAAACAAAAGCAACCCTTTCAAAACAAACCTGCGAACGTGAAAGAACAACCTACGACGTATTTCCATTTCCAGCTGCGAACTGAAACGTATTTAGGGTTTATTTTATCATCGCGTTCGACTTATTCAAAATACGCATTTATCACTTGATTGGCGAATGGTTACTTTGAGGTCTTCTTATATTGTTATTTAATTCCTAGAAAGTAATATATCGAATTTTTCCCACCTTGGTGAAGGCAACTAAAACATGATTTTTTAAAGCCTTACGAAATAGTACGTAGGAACCTTACACGTTTTTACGGATTAGATACCCACATTGAATAACTTTCTTTGACTAGAATTACCATTTTTACATCTCGAATGTACGAAAAAAATACCAGAAATTTTGCAAGGGTGTGTAGATGAAATTTATCCTCGAAGGGGAAGACGATTCAAATGGCAAAAAAGACCATCAACTTGATCCCACCTATACCAATCTTTTTTTTTCATCCCCCAAAAAAGGTAGATAAAAGACACGCCTACACACCTTGGTCTTGTTACATTCATCATGCTCACGACACAGTGTGTTAACAGTTGAAAATCTAATCTCATACAATACTGGATATTCCATTATTATTCACCTATGCCAGAAGATAGATATTGCGATTTTAGGCCGGTTCAACGAATCATCTGACCTGTCTGTTGCGGTTTGCTCAAACGATTACCCTATCAAATACACCAACCAAGTAGAGTGTATGGTGTACCTAAGAAACTATGCAGCAATATTCGATAGCAGCTAGTTTTTCTCGTCTCGCTATCAATGATTTGGCACTTCCTGTCTTATTCTTATTTCACCTTGACGCTCATATTCCGAGTATAATTATCGCACGTAAGGCGAGAAACAAATTATAGTACGTGGTGTTGATGCAGGTATCTGCCCAAAAATTTGGTGGAAAAAAAAAAGGATTAAATTTAGAATCGAGAATGATTAGTCAGAGGCTGATTGTATTGGATGAGGATGTGTTGCTAAAAGTGGAGATTTTTTCATGGTGGATATACTGTTAGATTAAGAGATTGATTTTTTGCAGCGGATTAGAGCGGATGTTTTTTTTTCTTTAGAGATGGTAGGGAAATGAAGGTGGAAGGGAACGCAGTTTGACCTAATTTAATTTTTTGATTGATTGGAAATTAATTCGATTTGGAGTAAAATAAAAATTTGGCTCTGAGAATTGCTGTTTTGTTTTTAGAAAAATTTTCATGAAAAAGTTGAAAAAAAGTCAAAATTTCTCGATTTTTCTGAAATTGCAATATGATAGATACCGACTCATGGTTTTCAGGCTCCTAGATTTTGAACTCACTTATAATGGAATTTAGAAAAAAATGAGTACTGATTTCATTAAAATTTTAAAATTTCAAAGCATTTCGAATCAATTTATTCGAGCAAAAGATAAGAAAATATTAGCACGAAATTTAATAAAAGTAATTACAAAAATTCAGTTAACAAAATGTTCCTATTTCAATCAATGACCATTACAATTCACAGTTTTTAAGCCCATCGATTAAAAATATTTTATCCTTGCCTCTGTTTAATTTTTCATAGACATTTTAACCAAAAGTCAAAAATATCAGCTAAGCTTGAAAAATCACACGTACCTATAATTATTAGGCCTGTACTTACTCACCTATCTATATTTTCCATTATTATTTTCTTTGACATTTTAAGAGAAAGTCAATACTTATCACAGATTTTTTGAAGATTTGATTTCAACTCAAAATACACAGTTTGATAAGCTCTTTCAAGAATAATTTATGATGGAAATTTTGCAAAATTTTTGATAATCATGCAAGGCTTATTGTCTTTACGATTAATGTTTGTCAAATGCCCTATAAACTTCGTAAAATAATCAATGTTGAGCAATTTCCAAAATTTCAGCTGAATTTTGACTAAATTTTAGAAATTTGGTAAGATTGCCAAATTAACTAGGTATATGATTTTGAAAAACAGTAGAAAGTAAAAAAAAACAATTTTCTGACAGAAATTGCAATTTTGGCTCAAAAATGAACAAAAATAGAATTTCTCGATTCTATACCGAAAAATGCACATTTTGGTACCTGAAAATTTTATTTTTTCAAAATTTTGCCTTTGCTATTCGAACACAGGTTTTCATCACATAAAAATGACATTCAAAAGAGCAAAGTCCTGAAAAAGGCTACGAAAGAGCATAGCGTGTGATTTGGTCCTGAGCACCGAATGTGAAATTATCCAGTGGAAGTTGGTTCTTATGGTCTAAAACCCCCGTGGCAAAATTTTTACCTCGATATCTCAATTCTAACCCCTGTTGGAGGGGTTAAATGTGGATTTTCGTTGAAATTTCTATTTTTGGCAGTTTTTATCCGAATTTTTTCAAACTTGAAGGGATAGTAGACAGTATCAAGGGTAATTTATGTAATTTTTTGAAAAAAATTTCGAGCACTATTTCAAGATCAAATGGACATTTTAAGCTTTCTAACGACCATTTTGGTAATCCCTTTCAGAATGGCTCTTTGAAAACTTAAAATTTCCATTTGACCTCGAAAAAATGATCGGAATTTTTTACAAAAAATTCCATAAATTACCTTTGATACTGCGTCTACTATCTTTTCAAGTTTGAAAAAATTCGCATGAAAACTGCCAAAAATAAAAATTTCAACGAAAATCCACATTTTTATTCCCTACAAAAGGGATTAGGTTTGAGATATCGAGCCCAAAATTTTGTCACGGGGCTTTTAGGCTATAAAGACCAACTTCCACTGAATGATTTAAAATTCGGTGCTCAGGGCCAATTCATCCCTATAAACCCTGCTACGCGCTTTCTTTTATAAGAAATTAGTATAGGCCTAATAATTAAGAAAAAGGGTACCCTCCATTAAGAGGGCAAAATGCCCCTGTCCTCAGATTTCGGAAAAATTTTAGTATAGTGTTGGGGGACCCTAAAAAACATTTTTCGTGGAAAAAATTTTTTCGTTCCCCACCCCCCTTCACCAGAAGGTCGAAAAATTGCGATTTTCAGGTAAAAAATTCTCAATTAACGGGTATTTGAGGGAAAATTTTGAAA
>FIZU01060857.1:0-23173 GCA_900064475.1 Pseudococcus longispinus
CTTTCAAAACTCCGTACACGTCGGTCAATGCATTTCGCATAATTGTAGTGGCAACCTTTGATTATATATATACTTCGTATAACAGATGAACCACGTAAATAGCTGGGATGCCTTAAGTTGAAGGAAATCCAGCACCAAACGTTGCCGCGTGTACGTATGCCCGTGTGTACGCGTATACGTATACGCACGCCGGGGGGGGTAGTTTTCGCTAGTTTAGTCACATGTATACCGTTCCAATTGCAGTTTCAGCTAGCCGCACCGTGGCTACTGGAATAGCGTGCTGGCTTATGGAACAGTAGTGCTCGGGTTCGATTCCTACCTAGGGCAAGATTTTTTTGAAATTTTTTTTCGACTTAAAATTTTTTAAACATCGTTTTTTTAATGAAATTTTATTTTTTATTCATTTTTTTAATTTTTGAAGCTAAATTACATATTAAATATTGAAAATTGATTTTTTTTTTTCAATTTTTTGGCAAAGAACTAAAAAGATGTCGCCAAGAGGTACGCGGGGGAAGATGCCGCCGAGCGGTACGCGGGGCGGCATCTCCTACCAATTTTGGGTGAAAACCAGTGAAATTACCATGATATGGAGATTTGGCAACGTTTGGCAACGTTTGGTGCTGGATTTCCTTCAACTTAAGGCATCCCCAGTAAAAACATGATTAAAAAGGTGAACAAATCATGAAATTTGTCATGAAATTTCGTAAAAACTGCTATAAATTTTACAAAATTTACCCAAAATTTTAATGATTTTTCATAAATTCATCTTTAGGTTTGCTGATTTTGATGAAAATTTGTTCAACCACTTTTACGTTTTTCTACGATTTTTAGGAAAATTTTCACAATTTTTGCAAGATTTTGATACCTTTTCTAAGCTGTTTATAAAACAAAAACAAGACTTCACAACATTAAAATACAAAGGTTAAATAAATGGAAATTTTACAAAACATTTCAAAATTAATTTGAAGAAAAAATTTTTAAATAAAAATTTTTGAAATAAAATCATTATAAAAAAGTAAATTTATGACAATTTGGAATATCCCAAGAAAATTATTTGAATAGAAAAATTAAAAAACTAATAACAGATTTCAAGGAAAAATTTCTGCAAAATAATTTTAAATAAAATAAATTTTTTTTAAATTCACAAATAATTTAAAACAAATTTTTAAAAAATAAGAAAATGTATTTCGGAATGAAATCTCGAATATTGCAAGGTTTCAAAGGGTTTCTGAAGGGAAATTTTACAAAAATATTTAAAAAATGCTTGCAGAACAAGAAAATGGGAATGCAGGGACAGAGGGGCGAATTCTTCTCTCAAAAATGGCAAGATTGCATTTCAATTCGAAAAAGTTGCATTCAAGTCTTAAAATGTACAAAAATTTCGACATTTTTTTCAGATAACTTGAAAGAATTTGCCTTTCGAGTCGAATAAATTGGGCAAGATTGCATTCGAGTAGCAAAGTTGGAAAAAATTCCATGTGAGTTGGAAATTTGTAGATCGTTACGCCCCCCCCCAAAAAAAAAAATTGTGCAAATTTTGGGTCTTCTCTTAAAAGATCAAAAGAGTAGAACAAATATTTACATTATGTTTTGAAAACATCAATTTTTTCTTGCAAAAACGATATTAAGGCGTTTCCAAATTAGAGGTGGAGAGAGGGGAGGGATCACTCAATTATTTTAATACGGAATTGTAATGGAAAAAGGTTGATGGCATAATTAGGTGGGATTGATAATATGGGAAATTTTTTTGACCAAAAGAAAAAATGAGGTTTTTGTATTTTCTGGGATGTACAATATAAAAAATTCTGATAAAATGTTTGTTTCACACGTTGGTATGCAATATAATATAAAATTTTCTCTCTGTTGGTACCTTAGAATGAAGGAATGTGCCATTAGTGCGACTTGAAATAAGAATTTTCATGCAAAGGAATGTTCGAAAAAAATTGTAAAAAAATTGAAAAAAACCCCTTTGAATAGGGAGATGGTAAAAAATGACGTCGTTGTCGCTGTTATCGTTTTCGAGTATTTTTCTTATCACTAATGATGAAAATTGGCATAATTATGCATATTGCTGCATTCATTTTGGCCTTTATCGTAGAATTTTTTCCATGCTCATCATTTCCACGCGAAATATTTGTAATTGGTACAGAAATATGCCTAATATCTTCATTATTGATAAAGTACGACCATCAGTCCAAATTGGTAGTCGTCTCTCAACTTCCACTAGGGACTTTCAAACCCCCATCAAGGCCCAAGGGGCCAATTCACCGTCTCGTTTATACTCTTTGATACATAATTATTTCAAAAAAACATTAAATTATAAATAAAAACTTACCCCAAAAACGAAGATCATTTCGAATTTATTTCACCTATCCGAGACACCACATTTTTCCATCATTTCGCCCTGAAAGCATACACAACGAATAAAACTTATTGCCGAATGTGAGCTAGCACAAACGATTCTTCACTTTAATACGTACACAGCCTATCGAAATAAATCTCAATACACCCCTCCGATGACAAATTTACCCAACCCTTGACCCGAATCCTGAGAAAACTTATCCAATAAATTCAACACCTCGAATCCAGTTGAAAAATTAGGTTACAGGTTACCACGGTGCAAGTCTTTTATACTCGGACCGGCGAAAAACCCCTTCGATAAAATAGATAAAACGCCATATTTCAAAATATTTTTGTAACTCGGCTAATAAAACTGTACGACGGTTTATTCGACACGATCATCCAGACAGGCCGAGGCAAGCAGGTGAGATTCCACTGAGCTAATTCTTGTTCGGTTATGGGTTTTCAGTGTGTGGAGGGGGGTGGTCTTCGCTAGCAGATCTAGAGAAAGCAGGTCGTGTGGTTGGTATAGTACAGTGAGGTGCTAACCCTATACACGTATTCTTCGCAAGATCGTATTTTATTAAATTCTTTCGCCTCTATACCTTGGCTGCATTGTTTCTATTCTAAATTATTGTTTTGAGGTCTCGTATGACTCGGGTCCTTTTTATACGTAGGTATATTTTTTACTTTCCTCTTTGAAAAGTATTCCTAGCGTTCGGTCGGCTCTTTTTTCGTCTTTTTTCACCCCCTCCCCCCTCCTTATCAGCCTTCGTCGTGAAACCATTCAACTTCGGTAGTCTTTCCGGTTGTTTATGTGTTTTCGAGAGGAAGTTATACGTTTGCAAATTTCAACGTCCTGGTACCATTTTTTTTTCGTCTGTTTGTTTGCTTGTTTGTTTGTTTGAAAAATATTGCTTAAGCATACGTGCTCGATAAACGGTAACGAATCGTGGCGATCGCATTACGCAAACCACTTATGAAGTCAAAGACCATAACAACTGTCATCGATGAAGAAGATAGATGATAACGGCATGTATTAGATGAATGTTAATTTTCAACACAGCTGCGTAGGAAATGAACAACTGACTATATCATGTAAATACTCATTCCGATGGAACAAATATACACAAGAAAATTTATGAGTAGTTAGGTAACAGTTGTCGACTACAACTTGTACGATTTATGTTGCTAAAGTGGCGTTTTAGTACAACGCTCGTGTTTGAATTTTTTTTCTACCCTTCTAATTCGAATAGGTAATTTTTCTCCTCGAAGAACTCTTTTCCTTCTTCCTACCAGTATTTTTTCCTCATCTAAAATAACCTGTCTCGAAATTAGATTTTTTTACTACGAACATTTCAAACAGATTTTGAAAAAGGGAAAATCATCGCAGAACGTCTTTATTGTCTAAAGGTACATTTTTCTTTCTTTTCGTCAATTGATAGATATACAACAATGATAAAATTTTAAGGCTGGAAAAAAATCTGTGCCAATTTCGACGAGAAAAACAATAATAACAAACTATCGTATAAAAACGTACACAGCCTCGCAGCCTACAACGTATAGCAATAAATAAAAGACTAGAGACGAGACGAAAACAAAGGATCTATAATCGAATTTTTTTTCTCCAACTGGCGTGTGTTGAATGTTTTTAACAAAATTAAAAGCACTATGAACGAATTGCATTTCCGCAGCCTCGAAGTTTTTTTCCCTTTTTCGAACAAGTCGAAGTGTATTATAAGAAGAAGGTGAAATCGGATATAGACTTTTTGTCCTTTTGAGTAACGATGTGAGAGTCGCAACGCAGTCGGTAATTGAGATAAACGTTTGTGTTCTTTTGCGCTGCTTCCAAATCAAATAATGAAAGAATCAAAATTCAAGAGGAAATGCTGTAAAGAGTTTTTCTCGTAGCCATTGTAATATTGAATTTTGGCTTCGATTTGTAAAAACGCGTGTATATCGAGGTATACATAAAGAAAGCCTTCTTCTTCGGGTCGTTCCAGTGTTTCGCAATGTTTGTTTATATGTTGGAGAAAATTTGCTCGAGTGAGACCATCTTGTGTATGTTTAGGCAAATTTAACAAGGTCGTAAAAATTTATCGACTGGTGGTGGGTTTTAGTTGAATTCGAATGGATTGCAGAAAGGGGTAGCAGGGTTTTCAATGTGTTTGGATGTCGAATCAACGTGATAACGATTTCATCCCCATTTCCTCGACGAAGTCAATAATTCATTGATCATTCACATCCATAAAAATGGTCAAAAATATTACTTCGAAGCAAATTGAAAATTTTAAGATTGGAATATTCGAATAATAGTTTCACCTCGTATTGACAACGACAATCGAAGGCCAATTTATACATTCTTATAATTATTTCAGGGATTTCAAAGTTGTCGTTATTTTATATGAATCGAGTCTACTCGTAGTTGCTGCATACCAGCAAAAAATATCACCAAACTTTTATATCATGTAAATTTTTTCCATCAGATATCGATTTTTTGTATACTGAAAATACTGAGCAATGTTTTTATGAAGTAGCTTTTTCAGAATGTAAAATTTCAAAAGATTCTAGAACATCTCCCCCCCCCCACTCTTCCTTCCAGCAAAATACATGATTTTTTAAAACAAATTTCAATCAAACGATCTTACTATAAGCTGAAAATATTTCATAAAGTTCATTTAAGTTCTTCGAGTCAATTCGTAGGTAGGTAGGTAGGTAGGTAACTAACCAAAATGGTTTTCTCCAAATTTTCAATTTTTAACATCAAAGTTATGTTTGTTGAGGTAATTTTCAATTTTAAAATTTTTCTAATCGAAATTATTTTCAATTTCAGAGTTGTAGGAAGTTTGAGCATTTCAAAATTTTTTTTATCAATTTTAAAAAATATTTTGTCAATTTTTTTGAAATTTTAGGGTTTGGATGTATTAAATTTCGAAAAGTTTTCATTTTTCAAAATCATTCAATGACAGGATGTTTCAATTTTTTTCCTATTCAACTCCCCTCTCTTTCAGTAAAATACATGAGTTTAAAAAAAATCAAAAGATCTTTTAAGCTGAATTGGCATGAAGTTCGTTTAGGATCGGCCAGGTTTTTTTCAAGTTTGAAATTTTTCAATTCGAGTTTTTTTCAAATTGAAAATTACTGTTTGAGCCTTTTGAAATTTTTTTACCAAATTAAAAAAATGTTTTGTCAACTTTTTTAAAATTTAGGAGTTTCGATGTTTTAAACTTTGAAGGTTTCAGTTTTTAAATTCACTTAATGACAAGATGTTTCAACTTTTTTTCTTATTCGAACAATTTGTTATAAAGTTCAAAAATTGCCAAATTTTGTGAATTTTTCTCATTATTCAAAACTTTTTCAATTTTCAAAAATATTATTAGAATAACAAATCAATGTTCCTCGATTTCGCTGAAATTGTTACATATGATAGATGCCTACTTGAAAAAAGCCCATGCGTGCTTTTCAAGCCCTTAGGTCATCTTGAAGAGGTTGTGGGTACTCAAAATGCCGTCGTTCGAGTATTTCAAAAAAAAATTGGAAAAAAAAGGGAAAATGAAGGAATTTGGTCTAAATTCAGGTTGATGGTGTATTTATTAATGGTATATTGAAAGAAAAATTTTTCGACCAGAAATGACCCATTAAAGGGGGAAACTGGGGGGAGGGGAATCATGTTTTTTTTTGTATTTTTAAAAATGAGACGCACCACGATATCAAGTTCTACAAAAGTATGAGGTTGTACATTTAGACTAGGTGTAGGTACACATTAAATATTTTTTTCAGAATTGCACCTCTGAAAAGGGTTACCAAAATGACCGTTGGAAAGTTTAAAATATCCATTTGACTTTGAAAAAGTGCTCGAAATTTTTTCCAAAAAATTCCATAAATTACCCTTGATATTTTCTACTATTCCTGTAAATTTGAAAAAATTAGGTTGAAAACTGCCAAAAATATAAATTTTAACGAAAATACACATTTAAACCCCCCTCCCCCCATCGAGGTTATGGCTAAGATATCGAGCTAAAAATTTTGTCACGGAGGTTTTAGACCATAAGGACCAACTTCCACTGGACAATTTCAAATTCGATGCTCAGGGCCAAATCACCCCTATAAATTCGGCTATGCTCTTTGATATTAGTAAATTTGATATTTACGTGAGCTCATTAAACAAAAATATTTTTCAAAAAGTAAGTATGAAACTACCTAAATTAATTCTAGTATCAAACATGGTTTGATAAACTAGGTAGTTCGAAATGTTTCATCTGGTAACCAACTCGCGTTTTTTCGTATTTACGGCAAACTAGTTATGCAATTTTATTAACACGTTGTTTTAAACCATGATTTCGACGTCCTTCAGACCTCTTTCGGTTTTGTTTTTTTAAGTGAAATTACATTGAAAACAGATTCAAGAGGTCAAAAAACATCAATTTTGATACTCCACCCTATAATTTCAAAAAAATTGTAATTTTTGAACCCCCTGCAATTTTTTTAGTAATCTTTTAGGTGTATTTTTTCAAAAATTACCTGAGAAGTGGATTTCAAAAATCAAAAAATATGCAAATTGGTACCCAAATTGAAATTTTCCAAAAATTTGAATCGAGCTCTCCCTCCCCTCTTCGCGGAAAGGTTCGAGAATAATATCAAACTTCAAATAGTTATTCTATTTTTCCTGGTCGCCAGTACCATAAAATCATTGTCCGAATTTACTTTCGAGATCTAGTTTTCTTTGCTTATTCCGCAGTAAAATATTTAATCCAAAATTTATAACCATTCTTTATTAATTCGCTCCTTCGTTGTAAGCATTTTTCTCGCCATTTCTAGGGCAAACACTCGAAATGAAAGATTTCCCAGTAAAACATATTGGCCATTCGTTTTCACCAATCAAGACAATTTTTGCTGACACACACGACACGACAACAGATGGGGGGTATCTTTGTTTAAAATGTTTCTACGTTGGTGGTATTTATCTAACTTTAAATTATGACGGGTTTTGCGGGAAAAATTCACAAGTGTGGAAAAATATTTTAAGATGATTATATCTAGGCGCCAAAACGTTAAAGTGTGCGGTATATAGTACGTAACACGCGGGCTAGATTAGCAAAAACCAAAGTAAACACCGAAGATTTATTCGCATATGGATACTGCGTGTGTGCGATTCAATTTTTATATATTTTTCAAACCGGGTAATCGTAAGGGTAGGTTTCTGCGTGTGACATTTTCAACGTTTCGAAATGCTAGACTTATTTATGCGCGACGATGTAAATGTGAGATAATTTTCATGCTTATGTTAACTTGTGTATGGGGGAGAGGGAGGGGTGGTTTTGTTCGCGTTAGGTTATGCGTATATAAAGGTATTTAGGGGATTTTCTGTATCAAATAATGCTTATGGTCATTTTCATCGCAGATGGTTTTTTTTATCTTAAGCAGGTACCTGTGTGTAAAGTAAATTACCCTTTTTAGTGTTTGTCGACTACTTTTTGATTTATTTTTCGAATAAAAAATGTACTTAAGTGGGATCAAAACTGACGTTTCAAAGCTGTTGATGTTATTCATTTTTAGATTTATTACAATTTGGAAATTGATTTGTACATCCTCTTAGCCGTCCCCTCCCCCCTTCGTTGAGAATTCAAGATTGTATCTGGGTCATTCCATATCACTTTGACCCAGGGTTTCGACCCCGTGACTTTCGATTTCGCTCAATTTTTTTTACAAGATTTACCCACCCAGTAACCATCAATTTTTTCGGAAATTTGATCAATTTTACACACTTTTGAATCACTCTTACAACTGAGAAAAAATTACTCCATTTGTACGATTTTTATGACATTTTGAACATTTTTCGTGGTATTTGTATTTTTAACATTTTTTATCAATAAGTATTTCAACAACTGTTACATAATTTTTTAATAATTTAATGGAATTTTCATTTGGAAAAAAGGTACAAAATTTGAAAAAAAATTAAACAACGAAAATATCAATGGATCATTCCATATCAAATCGACCAAAAAAAAATTAAATTTTCGATCACATATTTTTTGATTTCGTTCAATTTTTTTTAATACGATCTACGCACCCAAAAATTTGGAAAAACACCATTTGTTTACCCTGAGCACCCTAAGAGGGTTGGGGGGCTCTGTTTGTTTTTGAAATTTCTCGTAGTACTCAACTTTAGCGGCTTATAATTCCGTTGCTATGATACTTAGCTCAAAACTGTTTTCACAGTTCAAAAGCGCGTTGAATTTTGATTCGAGAACTTTCATCAAAATTTTCAAAAGTTGAAAGTTGAACTTTTGAATTGAAAGTTTAACTTTCAAAATGGCGCTATAAGTGCGAGCTATGATTAAAAATTACGTAAAAATTACCATATATGTACGTAACTTTTAAAGGTATTTCGAACTATACCATTTTCAAAATTGACACTGCCAAGGGGAAGGGAGCAGCTTCCCCCCAAATTTGGGTCAAAATTACAAAAAAGAAGTTCAGGCGTGTAATATATCAGACGATATGTTTTCGGAGGTACTGAACACGAATATGACCTTAGTTTTTCGATTGAACCTCACCTGAGGCTCGCAGCACCTCCCCAATAGGGTAAAATTTCAAAAAGTTCATCCAAATATGTATGATATATGAAATAGTACGTTTTCGGGGACGCTGAGCACGAATACGACTACAGTTTTTCGATTGGACTTCATTTCAGACTCACAGCACCCCCCCCCCCTCCCCAATAGAATCAAATTTCAAAAAATTCATCCAATTATTGAATATTAAAAATTTTTGGGGGGTAAATCATATCCAAAAATTGAACGAAATTGAAGGACATGAGGTCGAAACCCTGGTCGAATTGATATGGAATGACCTAAATAAATGTCAACAAAAGGAAGGCCAAAAATCAACATTTTTTGAAGTTATCAAGAGAGGCATCAAAATATATTTTTTTTTAATCTTCTGAATCTGTTTTCATGCAATTGCATCAAAAAATTCAAAAAACTCTCAAGAGAGACGGTGCTTGAAAATCGTAAAATTTTAGAAAATTTCCAATTCGTTATCAAAGTGTATGTTTTTCAACCTCTATATTTCATATTTGGATTAATTTTGACCATAATTTTGAGTTGAGTACCACCTTTTTAGACTCTCTTTTGTTTATTGGCATTCGGTGACATCAAAAACAGACTTGTAAAGTCAAGAACCATAATTTTGATTTTGGTCCTCCACCTCTTCTCATCTCGATAAGACATTTTCAGCGATTTGCCCTAAAATTATCTCAGTAATGGATTCCAGAGTTAAAAAACATACCGACAGTTGGACATCCAATTCAAAATTTTCCATTCCTGAGGAAAAAAATGTTGAATTTCAAAAAAATACTACCCTATGGTGATAGATGAACCCCTCCTAAAAACATTTTCCCAAGAGACGACCTTGTTACTACGAATGTGCGATATGCTGATTACCAAACGAAAACCTAAACATAATTAAAATCTGCGGTATAGACATTTCTGCTCGAATATAACGAACAATGTTTCACTAACACAACAAATTCCGCCATGAGAGATTTCGTCGTGTAAAATATAGATGTACATAATGCATCCACCCTTACTACACCTACTCGTACGAGTACATGTACGATAAGTATAATGTATTAAAGTGTTCATTAATAGTTTCTTAAGAGGTTATAACCTTTCATTTAACATGTGCAAACTTGGGTGTAAATTTCATAGGCGGCTAAGAAGTTTAATTTTCGCACTACAACTTCGACGTGTTGGCGTTAGGCGTTCTAATTGTTTCGCGATTCGACGTATTCTCAACATGTTTACTCGCACATATGTGTTAAAATATAGGTATTTTTGGTCTTGTTTCGAATCATCGAATCGTATACACTGTAGTGTAAGTACACGACGATGCAGCAGACGAAACACTAAAAGTAGTTCTTAATGTGTTATAATTCATCTTTACATGTAATAAAATAGAAAGCGACTATAATATAGTTGACAATAAAGAGAGCATTGAAATAGTATATTATGGTGCTTCTGATAGTAGTACTACACAGTTACACCGTATACAATATACTGTATCTATGTGTTACATGAAAATACGATTGTTACTATTTTGATAAGTGTACGAGAGAGTTCCACTTTGATACAAAAGCGTCGTCTTTTCGTGCTGTTGATGATATCAACGCTATGAAAAATACCTAGCGTAACTTTCTAGTTAAGGGAGGTTCGTAAACGTATAACTATACGTATCTAGGCGCTCGTATAACCATCATTTCCATACGTATAACTTTCCGTTCACGTTTTAATATAGGTAGTAAATTGTATCGAGAATGGATATCTATACGATGCCATTCGTACGTACAATGTGTTTGTTCAACATGCTCGTTAATTTATTTAATTAACTTACTTATTCATTATACAAACATATAATTTTTAATAAAGAAACTGTTTATCGATTTAAAATGCGGAAGAGAAATACCAATTCGTCAAATTACAGATATCTGAAAACATGCAGACGGTGGAATTTTTTTGGTTTCTTCCTTATTTACCTTCATTATTTGGCCGATAATATTCGTAAAATATTTTGTTTTTAATCCAGCTTTTTTTTTTTAATATTGACAAAGTTATGAAAATAATTACAAATTTTTGGGGGAAAAAAATTACAAAAATTATGAGAAAGTAAGAAAATATGGAGGAAGTAACATTTTGGTGAAAACGTTGAAATATTGAAAAAATCATAGATACATATATTTTTGGGGACATGTCAAAATGTTGGAAACAGTGGAATACTTCAAATGACAAAAATTATGCATTGGTGACAACAATGACAAAGTTAGAAAAAAATACCTACTTATAAAAATTTCAGGATTGACTAAGTTTTGAAAAAAGATTCTTGAAAAAAGTGATATAAATTTTGTAAGAACATTGAGAATTTTTATACAAATCATCAAAAATATTAAGTGAAGTGTAAATGGTCAAAAAAATCATTAAAAAATGGCCAAAAGACCCCATGAAATTCATCGAAAATGTATTTGGAATTGTCAAAATTTTCACGAAAATAATAGTTTACATCAGAAAATCAGGAAACCTGTCAAAAATTCCATTAATATTACTTAGATTTTTATAAATATCTGTAAAAAATTCGGTAAAACGGTGAAAAACTCATAAAAAGTATTGAAAATTTTATAAAAATTGTGAAAATATTCCCAAAAATTATTGAAAAATGTTGTGAAAAGTGGTTAAAATGTCACAAAAAACGTTGCAATATTCACAAATTTTCATCAAAATCAGCAAAAATAATGTAGAAATGGTAGAAATTATGAAATTTAAGAAAAATACTACGAAAATTTTAGCAATTTGTACGAGATTTTCGACAATTTTCATGGATTTTTCTGGTCATTTCCATGATGTTTTTACAAATTTTTATGGCAATTTCGAAATTTTTCGATATTTTTTGTCATATTTCACCACATTTTATCAATTTTTACGTAATCATTGTCGATTTTCATGATTTTTTATGGGTTTTCTGATATTTTGTGAAAATTTAAACAATTTTATGAGATTTTCGACAGTTGTCATGATTTTTCAACCGTTTTTTCCAATGTTTGTAAATATTTCGACGATTTTAACATCATTTTTGATACTTCCACTCTTTATTGATTTTTATAGAAATTTTCGGTAAATTTTTATGATTTAGTGGCAATTTCTAAGATATTTCAAACAATTTTTAAGACAATTTCAATCATTTTTACCACATTTTTATGATTTCTGAACCGTTTTTACAATATTTTTACAAATGTTTGTCAAGGTTTTGACAACATTTCGACGAGTTGCATGGCCTTTTGATAATTTTTTTTTACACTTACCTACTTATTGAAAAATATTTTTGTGAAAAATTTCAACAATTTCATTAGATTTTCTAAATTTTTTTTGAGTATTTGGTTGTTTCTACGATATTTTTATCGATTTCTATGACAATTTCAACCATTTCGTCGAAGATTCCAAACATATTCATAGTTTTTTGATCATTTTTTCATATTTGAAATGTTCTTCGTGAAGAATTTGAACAATTTTTACGAAATTTTCGACAAATTTTATGACTTTGTGGCCATTTTTTTTTCACCGATTTCTATGGAATTTTCAATCATTTTTACCACATTTCCGATGAAATCATAATTATGAAAATAATTTTTTTTTTCAATGTTCGAACCACATTCAGGCCCAAAAAGTCATTCAGAGTAAAAAAATTTCTTGACGAAAGAACGAAACGAAAATACCCTCCCCCCCCACATACCCATGTTGGAACTGTAAAATGATTAAATTTGACAAAATTTAAAAAAATTATAAATAACAAAAGTATTATAATTTTGATAGGAACGAATGCAGACGACTTATTAAAAAAAATCACAAAATTTTATCATTTTATCAACAAGTATTTATTTTATTGCGTCATTTTCAGGTACTCGGGTACTTTGCCTAGAGGTACAAGAGAATGGCAAATTAAAAAAAAAATACTTTTAAAAAATGACAAAGGTTTTAAAAAAAATGAACAGTTTTTAAATTTTAACCAAAAACCAAAAAATAGAAAGTTTAAGCAAAAATGTAAAAATGAAAAATTGAAGAATTATTGGATAAAAATTTTATGAATGGGTTCATATTCCAAAATTTTGGAAATGTTTGGGTGTAACTTGAATACAGGGTAGCCCATTTAGGTCAACGGTTTTGAAAAAAAAAAAAAAACATTTCGACTGCAAAAATCTCAAAAACTAAGCTCCCGAGAAAAAAATTATTAATTATAAGGAGAAAGAGAATTTCAACCTCTACAATTTTCATCCCTTGTATTTTTCTCGTAGCATCCTTAGTTTGGCCAGAAAATCCACGTTCTCGAAAAACGTTCAAAGATTGATGGTTTTGAAAATGGAGAAAAAACAAAAAAAATCGCATAGACTTCTTATAATTTTTCCATAAACATGGATTTTTTAGCCAAACCAAGTGTGCTACGAAAAAAATTTAAGGAATGAAAACTGTAGGGTTTAAAATTTTCTTTCTCCAATGAAATGATAATTTTTTTATTGAGTGCTTAATTTTTGAGATGTTTGCAGTCAAACGTTTGTTTCCTTTTTGATATCATAGACTTCGTAAATTTCCCATAAACATGCATTTTCTGGCCAGATTAAGGGTGCTACGAAGAAAATTCAAGGGATGAAAATTATAAAGCTTGAAATTCTCTTTCTCTTTAGAGCTAATAGTTTTTTTCTGGGGAGCTGAGTTTTCGAGATTTTCCCTGTCGAAAACCATCGACCCTATAAATGGGCCGTACTCTGTATGATTCAAAAAGTAAATTTACTCCAAAAACAAACATACCAACTAATTTGCTAGAATCCCTTCAAAAAATATCAAAAAACTCTAAATCTGAAAACTTCTAATAACCACCGATGCTTTCAACTAGCCAAATATCCGAACAGAAATCCATTTATTACCGCAACGACAATAACACCTTATGACACACTGGAAAAAACCATCGCCTACCCACCACTTGGTAAATTGTTTAGCACCACTTCGAAAACGTATTCAAAATACAACCCAACTTTTCACCGCCACCGCAGCCGCAAAAATGACAGTTAAAATTTGAATGAAAAATTACCCCAAGTTGAACATCCTCGTACAAAGAAAATTTTCACTCATCGCCTCGCTCGTGTCCAGATCCAGACACCTTCGCCTTCGCGTACTACACTCGTAATACATTTAACTAAAACTACAACTTACGCAATTATACGAACGCGTGTACGAAAATGAGAAAACTTGTAGGCGACGGCATATTTGCGGCGAACGAATTATGCAATTATTTCAACACGAACGAAAACCTCCGACTTTACAACAGCTTGCGCCGTTTGACTTGAACGCATCTCCTTCCCTCACCCTATCCAAATACCTTGAGTTATACTAAAATATCACAATCGTAAAACGAAAATCTACGCTTAAAGAACGCGTCCCGCGTACCACCATAATTTAGCACTAAAAGCGACACTTAATAACTTTTTAAAATTATTTCGCACGCCCCAATTATGATTTTTTTTGTTAGCGTTTTAATTGAGTTTAACTCGAACCTTTCGCCGGGCGCTAATTACAAGAGAGATATTGCGGTTTTTTTCAACGTCAGCGTCACCCGCAACGGTGTTAATGTTAAAACACAATGGCAACGTTACCGTTATATTTATAGTTAAACTTTTGTCAACATTTAACAGATTATTTTTAGCCAATGTTTCATTACTATCTCTTCGGTCGTTTATTATTTATGAAATGTTTTAAACGACCGTAAAACGCCACGTTTCCTGTGCTCGGTTTTTTTCTCCAACCGACATTTTTGCAAAAAAATTTCACGTGTTGATTGTTTCAACCATCACAATAGTACAGAGAAACGACCCAAGTCCTGTAATTTTCCACATCCCTTCACCTCCTCATCAACTTGGGTATACATTTCGTTACAACTAGCGTCGCGTAGAAACCCATTAAATCAGACGAAATTTAATTTCTTACTATCCCATCTTTCTCTCATTCTGCGCTATTCGTCGTCGTAGCGCAGCAAAAAAAGAGCAAACTTTTTCAACGTGGTACTATTCGTCTCTCGAAATTTTATTTCCATGCAACGAGAAATTTGACACGTAACTGAAACTTTCATTAAAATTATTAAAATTGTGGTAAAAGTAGTGAAGAAGCCGTCCAGAATGCATAAATTGTTGTAAAAATTGTCAAAAATTGTGTAAAAATTATTTTAAAATGTTTCCAAAGTAGTTGAAAAATCGTTGAAAACGTCTGAAATTTGGTAAAAGTTGTCGAAAATTTCATAAAAATCATTAAAAAAGTTGCAAAAGTTGTTAAAAATTCTTGAAAAATGCCTGAAATGTTGTTCAAATTGTCGAAAATTTCATAAAAATCATCGAAAAGGTCGCACAAGTTGTGAAAAAGTCGTGTAAATTGTCCGAAATGTTGTGAAAATTGTCAAAAACTGTGTAAAAATCATTTAAAATATTGCAAAAGTTTTTAAAAAATCGTGAAAATTATCCAAAATCTCATAAAAATAATGAAAAACTTCACATTTTTTAAAACTTTCTCATTACTTACACCACATTTTAGATGAATTTAATGAAATTTTTGACAATTCGAACAATATTTCAGATATTTTTCACGATTTTCAATGGTTTTTACACAAATTTCAACAATTTTAACAACATTTCAGACGTTTTCGACTACTTTTCAACAACTTTTGCAATATTTTCAATGATTTTTACGATGTTTTGAATATTTATACTACGTTTCAAGTATTTTTCACAACTTTATCAACATTTTTTTGTCCATTTTAGCATAGGATATGCTTTTGCCATCGGTAATTTCGCGAAAAAAACTGACGAAATTCCTTTACGAAATTTCATCGCGATGATTTTTGACATTATGTCAGACTTTTAAGGACTTGGAAAAATTTTCAGATCTCCATTGACTTTTTGAATTTGAAAATTTCAGAGATAATGCTGACTTTTAGACATTCTGCCAGACAAGCAATTTAGATTTTCTTAAACTTGAAAAATTGACTTTCAGACATTTTGTCAGACTTTTTTGGACTTTGAAAATTTTTAAGAACTCAAATTAATTTTTGGATTTGAAAAATTTCAAATTTATGGGCCTGAAAATTTTCAAGAAAGGTCAAATCGAAAATAAAATTTAATGAGCAAAAGCAAAAGCATATTCTATGTTTTATTTCGTGTCTATTTTTTTGACATGGATATGTCTTATGGATGGGGGTCAATCTGAAAACTTTATCCGTTTTTTTGCCCATTTTTCCGTAAATTCCGTCACGAAATTCTTCGACGATGACCTTTAGACATTTTATCAGACTTTTTTGGACTTGAAAATTTTTCAGATTTCCATGGACACTTCAGAATTGTAAAATTTTTGTCAGACAAACAATTTAGATTTTTTTGAACTTAGAAAATTGACTTTCAGATATTTTGTTAGACTTTTTTGAACCTGGAAAAAGTTTCAGATTTCCATTGATTTTTTTAACTTGAAAAATTTTAGAGTTGATGCTGACCATTTTGTTAGTAGAACAATTTAGACTTTTTGAACTTGGAACATTTTAGAAATCACGGTAACATTCTAATATTTTGTGAGGCAGACTTATCGGATTTAGAAAATTTCAGATATTACGCTGACTTTCAGACATTTTGTCAGACTTTTTTGGACTTGGAAAATTTCAAGAAAGTTCAAATCAGACATTTTGTCAGATGGCTTTTCACCTAACACTGACTTTTAGACAATTTGTCAGATTTTTTTGAATTTGAAAGAAATATTCAGATTTCTACTGACTTTTTGTACCTACTAGGGACTGGATTTCGAAAATTTTTCAAAAACATTCCATTACGAAATTCACTGGCAAAAATCCGTTACGCTGATCTTTAGTTATTTATCTGACTTTTTTGGATTTAAAATTTTTTTCAAAATTCAAAACACAATGGCAACGTATTTCATTACTTTCTCTTCGGTCGTTTATTACTTATGAAATGTTTTAAACGACCGTAAAATGCCACGTTTCCTGTGCTGGGTTTTTTTCTCCAACCGACATTTTTGCAAAAAATTTCACGTGTTGATTGTTTCAACCATCACAATAGTACAGAGAAACGACCTAAGTCCGGTAATTTTCCACATCTCTTCTCACCTCCTCATCAACTTGGGTATACATTTCGTTACAACTAGCGTCGCGTAGAAACCCATTAAATCAGACGAAATTTAATTTCTTACAATCCCATCTCTCTCTCATTCCGTGCTATTCGTCGTCGTAACACAGCAAAAAAAAGAGCAAACTTTTTCAACGTGGTACTATTCGTCCCTTGAAATTTTATTTCCATGTAACGTGAAATTTGACACGTAACTGTGAAACTTTCTCTTGCAACAATAACTTTTAAACTTTTCGAGCTTTTGGAAAAATTTTCTGGTTATTTGGTCACATTCAAATAACACAAATATCGAAAAAGAAGAAACGCCACAACTTCGGCTTGTTTCGTATTCATAAAAAATAAAGCAACTGTTTCCGCAATATAAAGTGTTTCGCGAAATACCAATTCGACTGCATATTCGAAACTATTTCGAGTTTTAGTATTTGTGAAATTTCCATCGTAAAAAATTACTACGTCGTGGAAAAAAGAAAAACTCCGCGTTTCATTACGATAATCGTATAATGTTTTATTTTTTTCCCCTATGTTTCAGGTGAGTGTTGGTTAAAGTTGATAAATCGTGTATTGGGTTATCAGATAATAAGCTGTTCGTATTGAAAAAATATCTTCGATGGGATCTTTGCGTTTGGTCATCGAAATCAGAAACGAGATCCGATTTACGTAACCCGAAACTTCATGTAACCATAATTAAATCGGCCTAACTCGTTTCCAAAAAGGTAACTTTGCCGTCGATTATTAATTAACGTAGAGACCTTTTTAATCCTTTTGTAAAATGTAAATGCTTTCGAAAAATTATACATGTACGTTCGGTTTTAGTGAAATCGATAGATAGATATTGTTTTCATGGAAAATTTTACAAGTATTTTCCCCAGCGGTGGAAAATTTTATTTCACATGGTCGAGTATTAGCTATATCTATACGAGTATACGAGAAAAAAGGGCGTTATTTTACGTTTTGTGTTACATTTCTGTTTATGTGATCACAAAAGTGTATTTGAATAATGATTACAATGAAAATTACTTTCAACGTATGTAAATCCTGATATATTTTCGCGTTTATAGTGAAATCGTCCATATGCGGTGAGGATATAAGCACTTGTTTGAAGGATTGGCAGATGGTTTTTATTTTTCCAAAGAGTCGTTATATATGAATTTTCATCGGATTGATTATCAGATATTTGGGGTTTTTGGTGAGGAGGAAAGAGGAAATTTCGATTCGAAATTTTAATTATTTCAAAGCGTTCGGAAACTAAACCTATGTAATATTTTTTTTATTCGGTTTGATTTCTTTTTATAACTTCAAAACGATAATTTTTTCTAATAATGTAAACTTTTTTCAATTTTTATGACTTTTAGTTCTCTTTTTTTAATCGAAAACAATAAAACGACTCGAAATTACTCTACGTTCGTACGTAGACCTGCATTCATTTACTATGGTCTTTTCGGAATCGGGAATGTCACCCCTACCCTTTCAATAAGTTTCGACACCCATCAAAATTAAACAAAAATATTCAAAAATGTCGAAAGTATTCACTTTTAATGTACCATGATCATTATCATTTGAAAATTGGTTCGAAAAGTTTAAAATTTTTCTCAAGGTTGATAAAAAAAGGTTTGAAAATGATTAGAATGTATGGCTGGAAATCATTCAGCGAGCTTTTAATCTGTTTATGGTTCCAAAACTGACGAACTAAAAACGGAAAATTTTCAATTCGAATTTAAAATGATACACATTTATAAGTGGATTTGTTTCGTGGTGAATTGTCAGTTCAATTGTGCGATTTTAAAACCATGGTACCTATTCTGAGAATCCTTCCAATCCTCATTTCAAATTCATCTTTGCTCCATAGATTATAGATTGCATAACCAAGTTTTTATCAGAGACAAAACCAAGAGAGATGAGAGCTGAAAGATCTATATGTCTCCCCCTTGAAACTTTCTTCAAAAAAATAGAGAATTTTGGGTCCTAAATTCCGAACGTTAATTTAGGAAATAGTCTTAGAAAATTACGTACATACCTATACCTTATTATAGAATTTCAAACATTGAGAAAAAATTGAGAATTTTCTGAAATTTACAATCCAACTACTTTTAGTCCAATAAAATTAGGGGAAAAACGAAAAAAAAAAGGTAGGCAGGAATTATTTTGCAAAAAAGTGTTGAATGAGGTCCCTATAGTCATTACACAAAACCCTCGTTCCCAGCTGGCGGGGCAACTCCCCCGGGGGGGGGGGGTGGAACATCTCTCCATATTTCGTTTTTTGCAAATTACGCGAGACGTTTGAGAGATAACGTAAAATGGAAAACATAATAAAATAATCTACATAAAATTTCCTACAAAATGATACCACGCATTGCCCCCACCTTCCAATATGAGTCTCACCAGGGGATGAGGCAAATGGAACAACTTTTTAAAAAAGTCATTTTTCATGAATTTTTTTCAATTAGGTACGAGTAAGTACATATATGTGTATGATATAAGAACAATTTTTAAAATTTACTTATTTCAACCATCATCAAAGTTTGAAGAATGTTTAAATTCAAAAAAAAAGGGAAATTGAAAATTGGAAAAAAATGAAAAAATAATTTTTTAGTTGCAAACAATTTAAGAATTTGAAAATTAGAACGCCAAATTCAAACATTCCTGCTCGTTTTGCAAATTTTGTCAAAATTCTATTTTTTTATGTTTCAAACTTTTTTTTGTTCGAATTTAAAAATCTTACATGGATAAAATTTTCATATATTTTTAAAAGAAATGGGGGGGGGGCGGAAGGGGGTCAAATTTTGACGAAAAAATAGCCAGCTAAAAGTCCAGCTGAGCTTTGGCCAAACTCTTGCTTATTCATATTCGACAATTTAATTAAATACACAGATTTAAAATCATTAAAAAATCCAAATCCTCAAATTATAAAATACCGGATCGAAAAATCAGACGTTTAAAAATTGAAAAATTTCGAAATTCGTTTAGATTGAAGTTCATTGAAAATGGTTACTTCCATAATTGAAGATATTTTTGAAAATAAAAAAAAAATCTTAAATAGAGTAACCAAAAACAAATTACATACAAAAAATTGGCTATTAGGCTGAGTTTGTCACAAATTGATCAAATACCTACCTAAAGAAACTGATACGTTTTATCTCCAAGTTCACTTAAAAAATCAAAAATTCTTCCAAATTATAAATAACAAAAATCCAAAGTTTGAAAAAAATTGACGAAAAATTCAAAAAATACATTCCTAAACAATTTTTAAAAAATCAAACTTACGATTCAAATAATTTGAAACGAGCGATGAAAATTTTTTTAAACTAATCGAGCTCAACCAAAAACAAAAAAATATTGAATTCTGCCACTTTATTTGCCCTCTCCTAAAGTATTGGAATTATAAATTGTAGTTTTCAGGCAATCTGTTTGAATTACTTCAGTTATAGAATTTAACAACGATCAACCTCTTTTTCATGCAATTTTAGTGTATTGTCCATTTCCTCGAATTAAAACGTATTTTTGAGCATTTTTTCAGTTTTTAAGATGACCCACCCTAGCCAAAAAAATTTCTAAAAATCGCGCATCTGAAACAAGAATTCTAGGATTTTCTCATTCAGAAAAAAGTCAATCTGAATCAAAGGGCGTTCACCTGAGAAAACACTTTCCTCATTTTTACCTCTCTCCTCTCCAGATTTTATGCTCAACTACGTCTCTGGTTCTGTTCAATTTGAGTAAGAAAATTTGTCATTTTAACCCCTTACTTCTCCCTCCCCAGCCGGTGATTTTGGACTCAATTACCTACGTCCCTAATTTCTGCACACCTCACTTTACATTTCTTCATCTCTTCTTTGTGCTAGTAATTAAATATCGAAATTATCTCTCATAATTATCACGTTGGTGAAAACGATCGAAAATTAAGTCAATTAAGCAAGGAGAAAGGAGGTCTCCAGATTGACAAAATCGCTACCAAAATGAATAATCTAGCAACATTAACATTATGTATCGAGATGCACGCCCATCCGTAAAATTCAACGCTCTCGCAACAACGTACAGCGATTATTAATGTCACATGGAACTTTGATTGATTCATTAAAGCCTTAACTTTGATCTACACTTAACCTCGTTGCTGGAGTTGTGAGAAATTGGAAATATTTGACATCGTAAAAGGGCGTATAAAGGACGGGGGTACGGTACACTATAAAAGAACCAGTAGGTAGATATGGTAAATGTACTATAGTTAGACGAAAATCTCGTTATTATGGTATGAAAATTCAGGGTAAACGCGAAAACTGCTGATGCCATTCGGTATAAAATGGAAGTATCTGTTAAAACGTGCGGCTATGGTGCGATATCTGAGCAGCACAGCGGCACACAGTTCGATAGTATAGATATTTTTGTAATCGTATTCGACGACAACGATTTCGTATGTATAGAATAGTGTCATACATATATAGATATAAACACAAACGAAAGGTTGGCGTTTGGCGCGAACCGAGTTGAACGTTTAACCAATAATTCTAGCCGACTGGCGGAATCGGTATAGTCGAATTTTAATTGTTTGCACATTTTACCACACGCATAATTATTTTTCACTATGGTCGCTTCCTTTGGTAAATTCGAAATGCGGTTATAATACGCGATAAAACTCTTTGGTTAACAGCTCATCTCTGGGCACTTGGCGATGGCGCTGGCGGCGCTCGTACGCTAAAGTCTTTGTTTCGCCAGCCCGGAAAATGGTTCGGCTGTTAAAAATGGTTTTATGTTGGCAAACGCTTCCCCACCAGCGTCCCTCGGTCCACTATAGATATGGGATTTCGCCTGCGGGACAAATGTTGTTTTATTAAGAATTTACACGCGGTAACAAAAAATTAAACCACTAAATGGTAGAAAAGCGACGGCGGTGGCCATGGTCAAAAGCGCCTTTTCTATTAAATAAACATTTTCGAATTAAATCGCTGCTGCTCGACTATCGCATACTACATACACGTTCGAATAACGTTTTATAACGTTAAATACACATGCACAGCTCTGAATAAGATGTGCAGCGAAGTTATGGCATAGCACAGCGAAGGGGTAGTTATAGGCCATTAAACACGTATTTCAGTTTTGTTTCAATGCGCTAAATTTGTTTAAACATTGATAACGTCATCCGAACAAAAAAAATCTTGAAAATAGCAAGTTTTTAAATCATGCAATTGAAACAGATGTCATTAATCAAATTTTACCCTTTCGTGGAATCGATACAGTACTTATACGATGACAATGGAAAAAGAAGTATATTGTTGGGATAAAATTTATTAGTTCTTGGCAAAAGATATAAGTTAAATTAATTTCAGTATATTTCTTCGATTGTGAAAATGTGCAGAGAAATTGAGGGTTTAAAAAGTATCTATAAGGCGTAGTTTATTTAATACGCAGTACCACCAACGGAATCTGTTTCGTGTCACGTATTAACTGAGTGAGGGGTTCAGTCTCATCGTCAATTATTTACCTTCCACATAGTGATATGATATTCGAAATTACCTGTTGGCAATCTAAATTAAGAGATAGAGGTATTTTCATTTTGAGCTGGAATTAAATTTGCATTTAGTTTCATCTATATTCAACTAGCAAAGTATCAACTCAGCATTACTCAATATCCAAATTGAAATATTTTCATCGTTTTTGGGTTCATTCAAGATGATTGCTAGTCGATCTGAACTTCTTTACATGCATTTCGAAATAATTATGAATGATTCTGTGTCATTCTGCATCACCTTAAAATCATATCATTGTACAACCATTCTGATTCTGAATGATTTAGAATCATTCTGCGCTACATTTCATTCAAAATGAATAATTATGACATTCTGCACTACACTCAATCTATTTTGAATCATTTTGAAATTCTTCATTATGATTCCGAGTCATTTTGCACCATATTTCATACATTCTGAGGTACACTGCATTCTGCACCGCCGTAAATGCATTTTGAACTAATCTCCTTCTAAAATAATTCGATGAATGATTCCTATTCATTTTCGAATAGCTATAATGGAATCTTTCAACATGAATCTATGCCAGAGATGGGCAGATTCAGAGTGCGCTCTGAATGGATTCAATCAAAGAGCGGAAAGAGCGGATTCAGTGATTCGCTCA
>FIZU01060877.1:0-25093 GCA_900064475.1 Pseudococcus longispinus
ATCCTTAAAAATAGTTAAATATTCAATACGGAAATTTTATTTTTTCTTTAGAACTGAAAAATGGAGGAAAAAGTAAGAGAAATCATTACTGCGCTAGAACATACATAAGGTATCTACTCTTGTGGAAGTACTTATACCATTGTATTATAGATATAAATAATTATGATGGATAGATTTAAGATTGTACATATTCATCAAGGTAAAAGCTATAATAGAGTTTGCCAAACTTGATTAACTTTTGAAAAAAAAACGAAATATTACATTAATTTTTTTTAAATAAAGTAATTACCTACGTGCTTATTGAAATTTTTATATCGAAAATTTGCAACTTCACAGCCGATTTCTTACTTTTTCAGAGTTGAAAAAATTTCTGGCGTCAGTTGCCGATAATCTGTAATTTTAGTGATAGGAACCGATGTTATCTTCACTCCATCGATGTAACGGTTGCATAAAGTTTTGTTTAATTTATTAAAATCGTCTTTTGATTTCAATTTGATGTAAGCGTATAAACTGTAATAATAAAAAAATAATGTAGAAATATGCAAGTAAATGGAAGAATAGCTTTACCCCAACGCCAACTTGGTATCTAACTACTTATACAAATATGCCAATGTGGTTATGAAATACAGATTAAATAAAAAATATGATTACACGTTGATATTAGCTGTAGTTTTCAATTCGATAGAAGCTGGTTCGATCTGACCACAAAGTTTATAAATGTCTTCTTTACTTATATTTGCTGGCAAATTAGTCAGCATTAAATCTTGAATACCGGGAGGAAATGAAACATCTGTGAAATTGAAATTAAGACAATACATAATCACATGGTTGGAAATTTTTCCCAATTATTAAGAGAGAAAAATTACCTATGTATTTTTTAATACTTTGATTAAAACTGTTTTTTTTATTTTTTGGTTTAGCTGTAAAAAGACGCAACAGAATGAATGAATTGAGCTTACTTACTTGAACATATTCATACAAACTGAAAATTATTTGGTAGGTGGCTAGTAGGTACGTACTTTCGTAAGGATGTAAATCCGTTATATTATGACAATAAGCTAACCTAAAGCCAGGATCAGCAGAACTGAGAAGAACAGGAGATGAACAAGATGGAACAAACTTATCTAAACTTACTAATAATACATAGTCTGGGTAATTATTTGTTTCATACTTGGATGATTTTCAATTATTAGGTACTTTACCATTTGCAGATGATGAGTTCGTAGTTGGTTTATTACTATTAACTTTTTCACATTCGATTTGAGTAGGTTTCGTTTGAGCGAGCTGTTTGAAATATCGTTTAATTTTGCTAAAATTTTCGCGTTTGTTTTTTTCACATGCGGTATCACCAATGCACTCCAAATCAAAATCAATACTTCTAAAGCATAAAGAATAAAATATAATTGTGCTGAAAAACTCTGCTGCGATCAAGAAATCCTCACCGAAAAACTGTCAAAATACGATCTAGATCCTTCATGCAGCGTTCGGCTGATTCTTCCGATTTGAAATAAAGTATCTTGTAGTTGTTTTCAGATACAACTTTATCAATTTTTCCATATTGGTCGAATAATTGGGATATTTCACTATCAGTGAACTTCCTAGCACAAACAATTTTAATTGCTTTATTTGATATTCTATCTAGTTTGAAATCCATTTTAGAGATAAAAATGAAGAATAATTCAAGATATCAACTCTATAACTTAAAAAGATGTGTGTAAAGATACCAATATGCCAATATTGAAACAATCTGAATTTCCAATATTAACATTTATTTTTTTGTTATCATCAAATGATAACCAAACATTTCACACGAAGCAAGTAAGGTAAACAATCACAAATGTAGGTAGGGGAGGTATACCTCCCTCGAAATGTTTATTTTTGAACAAAATTTCATTCTTGAATTATCTATTTGTATATACAAAATAATTTGATGATCAATCGATAAAAAAGAACATAATAATTATTATTAAAAACTGTATTTGAGTTCATTTGAAGAAATTAATAACAACCCGCAAATAATAAAATTAAAAATGTACACCGCATGTTTGCATTGAACCAGCAGGTTTCAAAAATGAAAAAAATACAAAATCGTATAAGTGTTTACGACTAGAATTTTAAAGAAAAAAAATTAAATAATAATACCTAACGCTGAAAACGTCAAAAAAATGCAAAAAACAAGACAATCTCGTATTTAAATTAAATAAAAATACAAAATGAACTTCGCTTTACCATTCTCATCGTATAATATTCACAACGTTGATAAGTACACAATTCAATACATTGAATATATTACAAGTACGAAGAAGTTCTACTTCTCGTACATTAAAAAAAAAATTTTATACGAATTACTTATTTCGATAGAATTTTTGCGATTATTCGAAATAATCTAGCTAAAATTTAAATATCTATACAACAAAGTTTCAAATACTTCACTAATTTTTTTTTCATAAGTACATTTAAAACTTATAATTATATTTATTAAAATAGAAAAAATTGTAACATGATATTTCTTTACTTGGAAAATCTCAAAGTTAACGTCAATATTGAAAAAAAAAGAAAACGCGCTGCAAAAAATAAATAACGTAAAATTAATTTCATATGCAAGAAAAATCCTATTCAAGAGTTCATTTAATAAAAATAAAAAGAGAACGAGATACCCGAGACCCGTAGACTTTCAGAAACTTGGAATTCTACACGAGACAAATCGTAACTAATTGGAAAAGTAACAAAAGGTATGAACGCAATTTAACCCAATGGTAATAATACTTCGTAGTACTCTATATACCAAGTAATCAACTCTGAAGATATTTGGTTTATAATGCCAAATAATCTTTGCCTCCGTCTGTAATAGTTTTCGTCGTGTTTTCAGTCGCAGTAAAGCTTTCATTAACCTGCGAAACGGTTGGTTTGGATCTTTCTTTTCTACAAACACGAACGTGAGCTTTCAAATTGACAAATCTATCGAACATGCATCTACAAAAATCGCACGTGAAATTCTTGGAATTCTTGCAGTCACCGGATGCAATATGCTTTTGCAAAGCTTCGCTACTTTTAAAAGCTACTTTGCAAGCGCATACAGACTGCAATCCATCGTTCGGATGGCACGCTAAATGTTTCTGTAAATAATAATCATTCAGGGCGTAATATTCGCACTTGTCGCATTTCGGGAATTTGAAACTAGAAGGTGGTTCGATATTATGTTTGGTAAATAAATGGTAAAGTTGCATGTTTCTTTTCAGCGATTTATATCCGCAACGTATGCAATAAATAGGATTATTCGGTTCACCATGCACGTTGTGTAAATGTGTCCTGTACTCGAAATATGAATCAAATTTCATCGCATTTTCGTTTTCCCTGCATGCTTTACATTCCCACGGTCCAGTGACGTTCTCGATCGAAGGTAGCTTAATATTTTCTGGTTTTTTAGACTTATCTTCAGCTTCTTTGCTTACATTTGTTTTCTGTACGACTTCGGTTTTCTTTACCAAAATGGCTTTATTAATACGAGCTTGATCTTTTAGTATATCTGGAATCGGGCCATTAACAGGAACGAGTTTGAATCGGACATTTTTATTTTTGAACATGGGATTTTTCTTGCATAAATCTTCGACTAATTTACTCAACTGAGCTGAATTCTCGGTTCCTTTGGTTTTCACAATTATTTGCGAATTTGAATTAGTAGTTATATCTATGGACTCCGTATTCTGAGGAATGACCGGAGCGGTTTCTGGTACAATATGTTCTGGTATATCGTTGGTATCGTTACCGGAATCGGGTAAAATACAAGATTCATCCGCTATATCATTATTTTCGGTCAAATTAAAACAGGCTTGCGAAGTTACAGAGTTATTAATTTCCGTAACCGATGGAATATTAAATTCGGATGAAAAACTAGTGTCTGTTGTTACGCCAACGTCATTAATCGAGGTTTCAACCACTTCTGTTTTTTGCGTCGCGTTTTCCGAACCAATTACGGATATCGAGATATCGGGAAGTTCTTCGGAAAGCGAACGTACTTTGAAATCTTCTTCCACCGTTGTCGTTACCACCGCATTATTTAACTTGATCAACTCGACTTTTTCACCGTTTTCGATTGAAGGAACTTCGATAATTTCGGGAGCTTTTTCCGGAAGTTTATTTTTGGCCATTGTATTTGAAAAATGTAGGGCGATGGCAGCGTCGCTGGATACGTTGGGGTTCTCTATAAGCGGAGGAGGTTCTATAACAACGTTGACCGCAACGTTGTTAGTTTTAATATTTTTATTGTGATATTTAGGAACGTCGGGAGTTTTCGTCGTTGATGGAGTGCTTCTTTTCGGAGGAATTGGATCTGGTTTGGTTAAATAAGAGGTATTTTCGCGTTTTCTCGACGTAGTCTCGCTATTCACCGTGTACGGAGGGGTATATTTATCGAAAGGACTGTACAGAGCGTTTGAGTACGACCTCTTGTGATTAGACGTTTCTCTATTCTTTTTCAAAAATTGAAGGTGCTGTTGTTCTAGAGCTAGGAATGAATCTGACTCGTTGAATAAAGCACGCGTTTCGTACGAAACGTCTTCGAACGAAAATCTATACGAACATTCCGACATCATTAATTCTGGTATCTCGAAACGTGAAGGAATTGGTTCCGTGAGCGTTCTGTAATCAAATATATCAAATACGTATTAGAATTTATCAAAATATTTTTAAAAAAAGTTTGTCAGAATGCTCACGTTATTAATCCATAAGTTCGTGATGCGCTGAATTTCTGTTGTAAATAAGGAAATCTAGAATAGAAAAATATTGATCAAAACTCTTATCAATTCACAGCTGTAGATCACAGTTGAACTTTATCTTACTTGTGTAACGGAGGTAATACCGAATTTCTATTCGATCTCGGTCTATTTCTCACTTCGGAAGGTTTTTTCTTATAATTCGATTGACTGGGTTGAGGAACATTCGTTGATTGGGGAACATCTGCTTCAATACTATTAAGATTTTCAACGTTCATAGCACTACTATCGTCATTAGGTTTTTCATCAGCTTCATCGTCCATTGATAAAGTAAAAGAACACTAAAATAATATCGCAAATTTTAGGCCAATCCAGTCTTTGAAACAGATTAAACGGGTAAAATATTTCTACTTTATTACCGATTCTTCCATTTTTATCAGTTCTGACAGGAGTCGCATGTTCAGTAAATTCGATGCTAATAACAGATCGTCTTTCTCCTCTTTGTTGTATACAATTTTACCGGTATATACAAAACTAAAAAAATAATTCATCATATTAAGGATGAAATGTGACAAACGAGTATAATTTTTTAATTATCGAAACGTACTCTAGCACCATTTTCAGAGCTTTACAGGAAACCTCTTCTGGAAGTATAATATGCTGTTTATCTCCCAATTCTTTAACGTATTCCGAACAAGCAGACATGATGAGACGATGTACCTAAAAAATATACATGGCGTATTTGATTAGCTACAGCCAATGCTTAAATTTTCATAACGAAATATAAAATTTACCAGGAAAATTTGTTTGTTGCATGATATTTCCAAATCGCATTTCTCCCCTTTTTCGTACATAAGTTGAAATTGTTTCAGTAAATAAGGAGACCAATTCTCAAAATCGGTCCCAATCAGCTCCATGATGGGTTTATTTCATGCAACTGCAAAAACAACGTATAATTTTCATATTAGTGTTTTAATAATTTACAATAAATGGGGCAGTGAATTATTGAGTTTTTTAAGCTCATCGATAGAGCTTCGAGATTTTTTGTTCGGCGTTATAGGTTTGTATGCAAACGCGTAAAGTGGCTAATAAGTTATAGAACTTTGAAACTATAGTGATAATACATATTATAGCAACGAAACTAATTAACACATCAATTTACCGTAATAAAATATTGCGAGTTACGTAGTAACTACGAATAAGATGAAAATATCATTTTGAAGGAAATTCTAAACGAAAGGGTATAATTTGTTTATAATAAGGGATGGAAAAAAAAACACCGAATCGAAACAATATTTCTCTGTCAAAACGCAAGTTTGAAACTTGACATGTTGACACATTGAAAAAATGGAAAACAGACTCACGTAAACACTACTATGAAAGATGATCAATGAAAGATTTTACCTGGATTAAAAATTTTCACTATGATAGTAAAATTTACATAAAATGATAAACTTTATTAAAGAAAATATAAAAATGCGCTCTCTCTGCAACTAATACATGAAATCATAAATCATTTTCTGCTGCAAAAGTGAGAGAAATGCAAGCCATGGCGTTAATATAATTGACTTATAGATAGCGCTGAAAGTTGAATTTCTAAAATTCACTTTTCGAGTTTTCGCGTTGTGGCAGTTGCGGTGTTTCGCAAGCGCGTTGTGATTGATCGGTGAGAAATTATTAGTTATCAAAGTTGTTTTCTATTGGTCCATATTGAAATGTGTGCCGAGGAAAGCTACGAATGAAAACGTAGAAACACTAACGAAGCTCTAAATCGCATCCCTATTTTTTTTCGTCATATTGCTCATTTCTCATAGGAGATGGGTTAAAATTAGAACGCAAAAAAATCGAAAAAGGTAACCTGAAAGCTTGGAATTTTTTTTCAAGTTTGGATAAATTGTACAGGTACCTACCAGGGATGGACAAGATCATTTCACAAAAAAGATCAATAAGGTCATTTAGATCATTATAAGGTCATGATTTTAATTTTCAAATCATTGAGATCTAAAATCATTTTATGCAACAATGATCTTAAATTTTTAAGAAAAAAAGATCATTAAGATCAAAATCATAATTTTTTTTTTACTCAATTTGTGTGTAAACTGTGTAGCGTAGCTGGCAGGCTGGCACGCAGTAGAATACTCCATTGAATTTGTTTTATCGAAGACAAAAGCGCCTTTTTTTATTTCCAAATTCCCAATTTGCCATACTTCGTGACTTACAAAAAGATCTTAATGATTTGTTTATTGTAAAAAAATCATGATTTTAAGGGATTTTCAAGATGATCCTATGATTTTGATCTAAAATCATTTAGGAAATGATCTTGACCATCCCTGGTAAGTGGTACCTACTCTACTTCATGTATCCATAGGACCATATACATGAAAAACGGGTTTTCAAAAATAACTCGGAAACCACCGATCGTATCGAAAATCTGACGGTACATCTTGAGAGGAAATTTTTTCCTCTACAATTTTGGTTATTATAAATTAACCTGGGTAACACTTCATTCGCCCAAAAAAGGGCAAAATGTGAAAGTTCGTCAATTTTTGAAAACGGGTTTCCGAAAATAACTTGAAAACTATTGATTGTATCTAAAATTTTAAGGCATACAAATGAAAGGAAATTTTCTCCTCTACAATTTTGGTTATTACAAATTTTTCTGGGTAACGTTTCGTTCACACGAAAAATGAAAAAATGTGAAAATTCGCCAATTAGCGAAAAGCCAAAAATGGGTTTCCAAAAATAATTTGAAAACTATTGAAGTATTGATCGTATCGAAAAAATTTAATTATGGAAGTTTGAAAGAAAATTTTTTCCTTTACAATTTTGGTTATTAAGAATTTTCTTGGGTAATGCTTCGTTCATGCGAAAAACCGGCAAAATTGCGAAGTTGATGATAAAAAAAATTTCAACAAGAGAATCACAACGAAAATGAGAAATGAGGAATATGACGAAAAAAATCGGGTGCGATTTAGAGCTTCGTGAAATACTACAAACATCTGATGGTGTTTTCATTGTTGTCATTGTCTTGTTTATCTTCCAAAAAAATGTTTTTTTGGAATCTTCTTGTTGAATGAAACACACGAAAAAGAAGTATGAAGTCTTCGCGGACAATGATTTTGTAATTTTTTTTTCGGTGATTGGTTTTAAATTGTATGTAGAGATTATATAGTTCATTTTTGATATTATTACCCGGACTAGGACCCCTTTATTTACAGGTAACTTCATTGTTTTCTTCAAGTATAATTGCGTGTTAGAAATTTACCGAGTATTTCTTAGTTTTTGTATCCATAGTCTTTGTTCAAGTACGACACATGTGCATCATTATTACCCCAAGCCTAGGTGAATGGTACAGCCTACAGCGTATTTTGTCGGTTAATATTATTTAAAGTGATCTAAGTCAATCACGAATTGACGATTTTTCATGAATTACCGATACTAATATTACTTCTATTTTGTCATCTCATTATGATATTTTTTTACACGTGTTTTTTTCTCGATGTTTTGAAAAATTGGACACTTTTTATTTCAGCTGGTTCGTATGTGAAGTATGTAATGGCTACAGATTCGATTAAAACTTCTTCCGACGAGGAAATATCATTCAGTGAATGGCAGTTTGTTGTGAACAACAAGGGCGATTGCAGCGATGACGAAAGTATTGAAATAATTGAACGTGAAGTATTACAGAGTGTGACGCCTTCATCTTGCAGCGGTACGACTTCATCAATTAAAATTTTTTTATTGAATAAGTTAGATTGAAGAGTTACAATGTTTTTATAGAAGATGAAGATGAAGGTGAAGATGAAGCTGAAGCTGAAGCTGAAGATGAAATAGATGATAAAGATGATGAAGTGGAAATTGTGGATTGGGAAGTTGCTAATCCTATCGAAGATGGAAGAATACAGGTGAATAATGAAGAATTCATCGTAAATCCTTCTGTAGAACTTGATACAGATCACAGTACGAATCACTGTCTGTATTCATCAGAAAACAGTCACGTCGCAGCAACCTCCATAAATAATCATTTTTCTCGTAAAATACTATACTCGTGTGTGTTAGCAGCCGTCATAGGCGTCGTTATACATCAATATCGAGGTATATTACTTTTTTTTATGTACTCTTACCGTATAAAAAAAACAAAAACATATTATAATTTGCAATTCTGGTTTATAGGTAATTTACGCGATATGTTGAATCGTGTGGATGCTGAATCTAACGGTACTAGTAAGTATTTTCAATTTTTTATTTAAAAAAAATCCAATTCGCAAATTTTAGCATTTCGAAACAAATTCAATATCAAAATATTGGTATTTTCAGAATTAAAAATTCGTTCTGATGTCGACCTTGTGCAGGATTTAGTAGACAAACGAGAGCAAATCAAGAAACTTGGTGAAAAATACGAATTGATTCTTAGCAATACGTACATTCCAAAAAGCAATATTTATATTATAGATATGTCAGTTTTTCAAAAAATATTATCTCTTCGATCTTATTGTCTCCTCATGGGTTATTCTGAATTGTGTAAAACCGATATTGAAAACATACAACCACCTGCGCTATGCACTGCTCGTTCATTAAACTTAAAACCGCTGTTGTTCATGGAAAAGCTGGAATACAACGGATTTATGCGAAAGGTGTTGACTACACTACAATTTGATGAAGATGAAATGCACGAATGGCTGCATAATCTCGTAAGGTTGTATACTAAATTAGAAGACCATATTGAACCCGCTGCCCTCGAACGCCTAAAAATTGATCTTTCCATGAAAAATCCACTCGATCAGATAATAAAAGATGATGCGCTATCGAAGAATCCAAATACTCAAAAACTGGATAATTTTGAACATCGTGAATTGAACGAAGCCGTCGAATTACACATGCAAGAAATAATCGAAGGCATCCGAACCTTGGATAGAAAAATCGATACCCAAGTTGACGATTTTCATCGCCTTTTGACAACTTGTAATAAGAATGAACAAAATTCCTGCGTTACGAAAAAGGATTCACCATCCCAGCAAAACGACAATCTTGCCACCGAATCGGAAAAAATCAACGCTACTCATAACGAAGAAACCAACTCAGCTTCCGTTTCCGAATTCATTTACAAATCTGCCCCTATTACAGACAGATGGTCGTTGAAAATGGATTCCGAACCATCCAAAGACTCAAAATCGTACGACAAATCAAGCGGCGAATGGCTTTTGAAAATGGGCAAAGCGAGGGAAAAGTATCGTAAACGATACAAAGAAAAATGTAAAAAGAAAACTCATAAATCATACGATAAATCGGTTCATGAAATATATAAACGTTATCGAGAATTCATCACTAGAACTTATGCTAAAACGCAAGAAAAAATTAAAGTAGATTATAAGAAATACGCGTCACAATTTAAATCAAAGCTCAAAAAATTTGGCGATGGAATGAAACGTAGTTATGAAAAATTCATATCATCAGATTGGAAACATTACGCCAAAAGCGTTTTCTCTCCATTTCGTTTTTAAAGTTTTCCTATAATTATTTCAATTCTAATTGAAATATTTACCACTTTCTATGTGCATGATAATTGTATTTTTAATGTTTGTTTTTTTTCTATAGTACTGTAGTACCTAGTAACATTGTTGATACGTTTTTTTAAAACTCCGTCGTTGTGGTATTTTTTTTGTAAGAATAGAATAAGTTTCTCTGATGGTGCGAATTATGCAGTATTTTTCTTGTGTTTATTATTAACTTGATTACGATAACGGATAACATAATTGTACCTGGATTTTCAATTTTAGATACCTAAGTATTTTATAATTTCTTTGACGAAAGTGCTATTTTGAAACATACTTTTAGATTTTTTTTTTAATGGAATAGATTTAATGAAGATCTCGGACTCGCATCTATCAATGTAGTTGAAAATATTGTTATGGAAATGAAACCTATACTCTTTCATTATTGAAAACTCATCTTTTTTTATATGATCTGATTGATGCATTTAAGTAATTTGTTATAGAATATTTGATGGCAATTCGCCTCTCACGTTTAGTTATACGACACATGTCAACCTTTGTCGAATATAATGTATAGATAATAAATCATTATCAGAAACCATTGCTGTAATGAATTGATTTAAACTAAAATTAAAGAGGTAATACATTCTTTATAATTATTATTCATCGCCTGCCAGTTGGAAAATCGATAAAGAAAATAGACAAACGGTTTTATTTAAAATGAATTAGGTACATATTGACAAACGATAAGGTGAAATGTGAAATTATTTTAAAAATTATATTATAATATTAATCACAGTTAATGAAAGGTAAAAATGAATCATTCAAGTACCAACGACACTTGATTATCCGTTCAACTGAGATCAGGAATAGCATCAGCAAAGAAAAGTGATAAATAATATCCATTATAAGCTTGGCCTATTGGATAACACAGGATTCTGCAACAAATATTGCATATTACTTCCTTATATAATGCAGTTTTAGTCTGTTTCACTAGTTTTAAAGTCAAGAACTACATTACAAACAGAAAATTTCCATGAAAACATCTCGAAATGAAAAATATCACTGGTATTGTATCGGATGATAAATTCAAGCAAAGCCCAAGCTTGTGTAAACAAAAAAAAAAAAACCTTGCTAATCGTCCTACCGGCTACCGCATAAAATAATCTGTATTGAAGAATAATAAGTGAGGGTCAATGCTTTTTCCCCTTTAATTCGAGAGAAATGATCACGTCAGTATTTTAGGCCAGATAAATAATAAACGATCAAATAAAAGCGCGAACAGCACAACAACGTTTATGTTCAAATAATAATCAGTAACAAAAGACATCTACTTTACGAATCAATTTTAAGCAATTTTCAAACAGAATCAATTTATGTAGAGCTAGCAACTTAATTATTACACAAAAATAAATTACATCAGTCTTTGATTTCAAATTAAAATAACAAAATTGAGAACTAAATACCAAGTCAAAGCTATCAAATACGAACAAAAACACTGGCAAGCAATAATTTCAGTGAAGGAACATCACTGTTTATTTCTATTACTTAGGAATTTTAATAGCACAACATTTCTAAATTTTTTCTTTTTACCTTTATTTTCATTGGATGATAAATTCTCCTCATTTTCTTTCATCGAGAGCAATGATTTGGCGCTTTCAGCTTGCTTCAACCATTCTCGAGTCTACGAAATATCGTTTACAAATTAAATTTAGAATTGATTAATTTTTATGATTTTATAGAAATATTCCACGAATCAAATTTTTACCTGCAAATAAAGTAATTCTTTACGAGTACCGGTTGGTTCAGATCTAAGTGCAGGTACTAATATTCCCAAGCTGCTTTCGAATTTATCGTAAGCGAATTGATATTTTCCTTCGGCTAGATACATTTGAGCATTCATACCAATTTCCAACGCTGTCATCAGATTGGGTGTTTTTGAACACAAACTAACTGTGGTAAAAACTGAATTATTAGACTAGCGAATTAAGATAATTTAAAATATGGTAGGTTGTTAGATCTTACGAAGATGTTTCAGCGAACAAGTTTTAGAGACGACTTTGCAAAGTTTTGGAACTTTTTCAGCTTCCTTATCCGTGATTTTTGAATCAACTTCATCGTATGATTCTTGCTGAGCATTATTACTCGAGGCAGATTGCTTTTCCGAGGATATATCGGTTTTTGAGCCATTACTTAAATTCAGCATACATTTCAATTCTTCCGCTCGTTTAGTGTGTTTTATAATTTGAGATCGTAATTTAAGTTTTTTTTGTTCGTCAATTTCTTCTGCAAAATATCACATTAAGTTATTAGCACACATTGGGTTAAAAAAAAGAATAGAATACGAGTAATAAATTTTTTCTTGTACGTACCTCTACAAATAGGCATTAAATATGATAATGCTTCGCAGTATAGGTTGAAAGCTTCAATATGTTGACTAGCTTTATCACAGGCTTCAGCATTCTGGATTATCTTCATTGATTTTTTGTAGCTTAATTCAGAAGGAACATGTTCCAGATCGAGGAATTTGTGGTTGAAGAATGTTTCATAGCTCATTCGCACTTTTGGATCATACACTAAGAGGTTTTTCAAAAAATCTTGACAATTTTTCGATAATCCGACATTTTCAGGAATCTGAAATTGAACAGATAAACTTACGAAGGGAAATTCGTACTTCAACGAGTGAATAAAAATATAACTTACAGTTACAGGTGTTTTAGATTTTATTCTAGCGTACAGTTCGTTATAAGTGCTAGAAGAAAACGGTGCTTTGCCAAATAAACATTCATACGTTATCACTCCTACAGACCAAAGGTCAGCTTTGGCATCGTAATGACCACCTAATAACATTTCAGGTGCCATGTATAAAGGTGACCCTCTGATGGAGTGTTTTTGCGTGCTATCACTGAGGAATTGAGCGAACCCGAAATCTAAACAAAAAATCATTTTGAAATTACAAATTGAAAAATTATCATATCTGGGTTTTCGAATAATAACGATTTTTTACCTCCAATTTTCAAAGTCATTTTAGGTTTGGTAACTAAGAGTAAGTTCTGAGGTTTCAGATCTAGGTGACTGATATCATGAGAACGTAGGAACTGTAATCCGACGGCAAGTTGTTGCAAAAATTTCTGACAAGTGGTTTCTGGCAGTTTGCATTTTTGTTTAATAAACGTAGAGAGATCACCGCCATCGCAATATTCCAATATTATGTAGATGTTTCTACAAATATACGAAATACACGGTTAAAGTATTTTATTGACCGATATCATAAATAAATTTATCTTACTTTTCATCCCATTCGAACTGTCTCATTTCTACAATATGTAGATGCTTGTATAATTTCATAACTTTAATTTCATTAACAATGTCAATTTTTCCTCGAGTTGAAAGTTTAGCTTTCTCAACAACTTTAATTGCGACGACTTCTTTGGGTAACGACTGAAAAAGTAAACATTACCATAATTTCTTATTCAGCGAGGGAATCCATATTCAAACTGTGATAAAGTAACGTCGAAGTACCTTTCTATGAGCCTTATAAACGGTCGAATAACTTCCATAGCCGATTTTTTCCACATTAATGAAATCTTCCAGCGGGATCATTGAAAATGTACACGTTTTAGCAGATTTTGAAAAACCGAGCGAAAGATTTAGCAAAATGTCATAGAAATATTCCTTTACCGAAGAACATGTGCATTGTCAACATTGGAACATAGACCGAAGTGAACACTTACTGATACATATGATGTTTGTCAAATGTAACTTTGAATCCTGAAAATTATTAGAAACTTATCAACTTGCATAGAACTTGAGTTAATGTTAAAGTTTGAAAATAGTTTGAAGCAAGCAAACAACGAACATGAGTCTGTATCTTATCAAAAAAATGAAGTACTATTTTGTGTTTACACTTGACGTCATCACGCGGATAGAGCCGCCGAAATTCACAAGCTGTTCTTTTTAAAACCAGGAGAGTGCGATATACTTTAAAGTTTCAAGACTTCAAGTTAGTTTTTATTTCTCCACTCCATTCTCCACGGATATTTTCTAATTCTATCCAAAAAGGAAAAATTATAAAACGCGAAAAGCTCTTGAAACAATAGGATAGCTCTTTGACTTTGAGCAAACCCCTAATAAAAATGTTCCTTGAAAGTAATTTTTTATAACAATAAAACTATATGAAACGACATGTATTTATAAGTTCAAATTTTAATCAATAAAGATACATTTTATTATGTGAAATGAATTCACGAATCACGATGCATAACGCATACGTTCAGAGATCAAAAAATGAAAAAAAAAACATTAAAATTATGTGTTTACAGGATAGGTACTTAACAAAATATCATACGTATGAAATATGAAGGTACTAACATGGAAAGAATTCACGATAGGTACATTAGTTTAAAGAATAAAAACTGAAATTATTTTTAAAATGAATTATATGTAATAAAATACAATACATATAGCTAATGAATGGATGCTAATATAACTTTAAAAAAGAAATAATATATACTCAAGTTCTTATTGTTAAACGTATTTGTAGCAGTAACAAATAAATTGTTAGACAACTACATATTATCATTAATTAATTAAACAAAGAAAATAAAATCGTAAGTAGAAATCATTATAACCATGCGACCTACTTCATTTCATGTTTTCTTTCTAAATGTTTCATCATATCTCGAAAAGTGTAAACGGATTTGTTACATTTCGGACACCGTAATTTTTTCGCAATTTTCGTGGTACTATTTGAATTAATATACCACTTCGTATTTGACTGCTCAATTTCTTCTAAATGTTCTTTAGACTGACAATGTTTTTCAAAAGTCCGGAAATTGTTACATCTGTACCACTTACATGGTTTACAATGTATTCGCTTCACATCTCGGCCACTTTTCGAGAAAGACGCATAAGGGATCCAATTTTTAGCTTTTTCAATTGTTTTATGGTGTAGCTTCCCACCAAGATGAGATATAACATTACTTTTCGGTAGTAATTTCACTTTACAGATATTGCAATGAATGGTATTTTTTTTGATAATCAAACAATTGGCATCCATTTCTGAAATCGCATAGTTCTTCAATGTTGAATTTGAAATCTTTTTATCGGTCGTCTTCTTTACCTTTTCATAAGAGTTCAACATATTCTTCATAGAACTCATCCAAGAGCAAACTTTTTCGAACTGGTACACAGGAAGCTGAAGGGTAATAAAACCAGATTTGAATGGAAAAATGTCTTCCGCGGTGGACACATTTTTTCGACCAACATTATTGACGTCGCTTAAGTTGCTTTGTTCGTCATAAATATTAAAACTGTTAATTCGACGATTCGAAGTCGAGGAGCTGGTATTCATTTTCGCTGTGGCAAAGAGAAAATTAACCGTGAAAAATATTCACCAGCACTCCAGCAGCAATGCCGAATACGAAACAAATAAGCCGAATTACTGAAAACCGAAATGATCTGTTGATCAACTCGACGAAATATAATATCTTCAAAAATACGAGAAATATTAATTACACTAATAATTATTTTGCTAAACTAAATTAACTGAACTGAACTACATTACAATGCCTACATGCCTACACCACGCGCGCGTATGAAGGCGGAAGGGCGTTAGTTTCTCGAAAATGTCTTGAATTCGAATCGGAGTTCGCTAGTAGTTCCCAACCATTCGTTTGATTTTTTTGATTTTTGATTTTTCATGTCGTGTCTTGTCGTGCATCACGTGTCAGCCGAAGCTAGGCCTTGGCCGTAGCGTTCATGCGTTTGTTTATCAATCTGTGAATAGCACCATCTATGCACTAAGTTTGAAAATAGTTTGAAAATATGAGTGGAGCCGGTACCAACCAGTCATTATCCGGTATCAGTGACGGTGCTTGATTTTCCCAACAATTTTTTATCAAAATGAATGAATGAAATTCAAGGAACAAGAGAAGATACGTTATGTCCCACAGCTAAAGTTCGTTCCGAGATGTTTTTAAATAATTCATTAGCCGCCCACCGAATCACGAATTACATGTGCATCAAATGAAAGTAAATACATCATCGAAAAACACCTGAATTGAGTACATAGTGGAGTATTTTTCATCAATTTAAATTTCACTGTTTAAAAATTACAGCATTTCTTGGAACTGCTTCAGATATCTGTTGCTGAAAATGTTGAAATGGAATTACTACTGCATTTTTTGCGGATTGTTTGGAATCTTCTTATTTCTGTACGGATTCTTTCTATCAAGTAGCTATACAAATCGAGGTCCGCAATCGAACGGTATTCAAAATGTTCACAATAACGGACACAATATAAAAAAGTAACTCTATTATATTCAAAATCGATTATTTTAAATTTATAAAATTTTCTAATACTTTCATGGATACCACTTAGAGAAATCAATTCGGGCAAGTCGTTGGTCGATAAAGTCGTAATGGTAGTTATAGATGCATTACGATATGATTTCATCGCCAGTAAACAAGTCACAAAAGACATGCCTTATGTTGCATCGTTATTAAACCAGAGTAAAGGATGCCTGTTCCCTTGTAGAGTTCACCTACCAACAGTCACTATGCCACGAATTAAAGTAACATAAAATATTTTCTTTAATCACCGTTATATTTAATTAACTGGAATTGAAACCAGCCGTATTTTTTGATTGAAGACCATGACAGTTGGAAGCGTATCAAATTTTGTCGATATAGCTTTGAATTTAGGAAGCAGTCAAGTTTACCAGGATAATATGTTATCTCAAGCTGTCAAAATGAGCAAAAATATCGTCTTTTATGGCGATGATACTTGGATCAAGTTATTTCCCAAAGTATTCTCAAGATACGAAGGCACTACTTCTTTTTTCGTGTCGGATTTCATCGAAGTAATTTTTTAAAATTATTTGTTATTTTTTCACTATAAATTATGATTGATCTTTCTTCCATTTTTAGGTTGATAACAATGTTACTCGGAATGTTCTATTGGAAATAAAACAAGAAGATTGGGATATGATGATATTGCATTATTTGGGGTTAGATCACATCGGTCATCTTGAGGGCCCATTTAGCCCCAAAATATCGTGGAAACTCAACGAAATGGACAACATAATCGAAATAATTCATCGACAGTTGGAACTTTGGGTAATAACTCCAACTCTTATCCATATTCGAAATAAAAATGAAGTATTAAGTATTGATAATTTTCCTAGAAACGTGATAAACATGAAGAATATTTGCTAATTATTTGTGGCGATCATGGAATGAAGGATACCGGTGGTCATGGAGGTTCAACTTCAGGAGAAGTACTAGTGCCTTTTCTTGTTTTTGGAACATCTTGCAATACAACCTCGTAAGTATATCAAAATCGTCTTCTTTAATCACAAAATTGATAATTTTTTGTTCCAATTTGCAGAGAAATAGTTCAAGTTGATATCGCAGTTACTCTATCGACTCTGATGGGACTTCCAATACCTCAAGAAAACGTTGGTAAATTAATTTACGAACTCATGGATAACTTACCATTATCTATCCAATTGGACGCTTATTACCATAACGTGATGCAGTTGATACAAAATTATAATAACGTTATTAAGGAGAATTCCGAATTAGGTGATTATTTTAATTTTCGACGTAAAATGTTCATTTGAATTTTTTTTAAATTATTTGTGTAATTTCGTTTCCTATGTTTAAATTCAGGCATAAAAGAAACCGAATTGTATTTACAAGCTACCAAATATAAACAAGAGAATGATATAAAACGTGCAATTCATCTGTATCAAGAAATACTATCTCAGCTGAGTGCAAAACTCATCGATTCTTTGACGAGATTCGATATATTATGCTTATATCTCGCCATGATTATTCTCCTGCAGGTAATTCTCATCACTTTCCAGAATTATCAAACATTTTTCTATCGGTTTTGTATCTATTTCAGGCTGCGTATTTACCTTGCATCTCTCTAAGCACAAATGTTCCTGATTCGAAGTACATAGTCTTCGTTACATTATCGTTAACTTTTGTATTGCGAGAAACATGTTCTTTTAACGATTCCAGTAGCACATTATGCAGCAATAATCCATTCACTATTATTTTCACCGGATTCGTGTCGTACTTAATATCATTCAATGCGATATTTTTAATATCTTCTGCGAAACATTTTGTAAGTCCATCATTTCTACGTAAATTTTACCAAAATATATCGTAAAATATTGATTTTTTTCATTTTTTTGCAGCTGGAATATTTGAAAACGGTTTTTACAATGTTACGGACCGATATATTACTTTCATTTACGGTCGCATGTTCGGTAATGCAGATCGTAAGCACGATATCGACAAGTTTTATCGAAGAAGAACACATGACTTGGTATTTTTTCTGGACTACGTGGTCGGTGGTGGCTCTGATAAGCGCTAAAGTTAAAAAAGAAAGCATTTCTTTGTTTGTTTCGTTGATTATAAACAGAATAATTCGTAGACTAAATCAAACCGGAGATCATTGGGCGTCGTTACCAGATATCAGCGATTGGCTGACAGAATCGCATCATAAAGCATATTTATCATTTGTTTTCGGTTTCGGTACGTATTTTCATCCAAAACTAAAATCACCATAAATGGAAATAAATGGAAAGTTTTTTTTCAGGTTTGATTGCAACGTTCTTCTGCATGAATCACTTCGATTCGGAAAAAAGAAGAAAATTCAATCGATTGAGGCATTTTTTATCCATTTTGAATAAATGTTTTACCATTTCGTGCCTGATTTTAATATACTGCTATCGTCTGGCTGTGAAAGATGTTCTATTTTTTGACAAGTTCTCCAGCTTTTTATCCGTCAAGTAAGTACAATAAAGTGAAAAACAGAAAAATTGAATTATCAAACGTAATAATGTATTTTTCTCATTTCAGGGGTATCGCTGAATTCGAAATATTCCTCTATGTTTTTCTAGTCACCGCCTTCGTCAAGTTCATTTGTATATATTTTAATTGCCTTTCGTCCATCAATGATATAGCCTCGGTTCCTACAGATGCTTTAAAAGCAATCACAGATTTATGGATATTGATAACTTGTATGTTGTTACGACCTACCAACGTGATTTTACCTTCGTGCTTAATCATTAGCAGTAACGTCGTTTGTAAAGTATTACGAAAACGACCCAACGAAATCACAAAATTGATCCTAATTCATCACTGGCTAGCTCGAGTGTATTTTTTCTACCAAGTACGTGAATTTTTTCACTTAGAATTTTATCCTTGCTCGAGATTCTGTACTAATTTATGTTTTAAATTATCCAATAGGGGAATTCCAATAGTTTAGGAAGTATTGACATAGCCAGCGGGTATATCGGTCAAACCTCCTATAATTCCTGGATTGTCGGCTCGCTGATTATTTGTTCTACCTACAGTATGCCAATATTGGCTTATTTATTGATGATTCGACATTACGCCGGATACATTTTCAGACATTATCGCCGTCCCAATTGGAGCGTCACGAAGTGAGACTTTTTGAATAATGCAATTCTCTCGATTACTCGATGTTAATTTTTTTCTTTATTTTTATAGGTCTTCTGTACTGATCTCTGTTAACATGTGGCTGACTTTGGAAACTTTCGCCATGTTTTTCTATATGGTTATAATTATGAATTTTAGGTATCATTTATTCATTTGGTCGGTATTTTCGCCAAAGCTCGTGTATTTGTCGGCCTACTACGTCTTGTTGTATCCGGTTTTCATTATCGTTCAATTGTTTTTTGATAAATATTCCGTTACGACGAAATTTTGAACAATATGACAAATTCGAAATCGATAAAAATACTTTTGAACAATAACATGAAATATTCGCGATTAAAATTATATAATTATTAGGAAGATGACTATTTTTTAGACGAATTACCTTTTTTCGTTTTTTTTTTTTTTTGGTAAGTTTGATATTTATTTACCAAGTTTCACTTGGCTGTGTTATTTTTAATTAAATAAGTGATTCAACCAAACTAAAAGTAATATTATTAAGTATTTTTGAACTTTCATGTTTTTTTTCTTGTAATATAAAAAAAAACTTACTTCATGAGTGCCATTATTCGCAAATAAGATAGTTTTGTTGTTATCAAATGAAATATTAACCTGAGGAAAAACCTCGCTGATCTCTTGTGATTTCCTAATTATTTAATTTTTCTGTTTCCAAATGTGTAAGTGTTACTCTTATGAATATTACCACCGAGTATTATTTACTTTTTTATAATTATAAATAATGTAAGAACTAGAAATACATACTTAATTATTTGAGTTTGATATTATATTGCTTTTGTTATTATTTGAATTGTTTTGTACCAAATAAAAACACATTTTGTATGATTTTTCCGTTTCCTTGAACTAGAAATGATCCCTTAAATTATTTTCAAAACAGATAAATGTTTTGGAATACAAATAAAGTACCTACGTAATTAAATTCGTACACATTCGAATATCATCCTTCTCCATATTGAATTTCATTTTCGATACCCCTTCACAAAAATAATCGGCATCGAGTTCAAACAACCAAATGTAGGACAAGATTTACTCGTAAAAATGGTTTACCTTTACGTTGCTATTAATTCTCGTTATTTGCACATTTTGATGGTAATTTGATAAGTTTTTATGTCGTTTCACGCTTTCTTACACCTAGAAAATTGCTCTCCAGTTGACATTTATTTACAAATCCACAATTTACCTATTCGTTGGTACCTTTGTAGTATTTAGAAACCGAAAGAAATGGTTTTTCATGCTATTATTGTATCGACTATTGTTGAATGTTCAAGTGTATTGTACATACAAGTTTGTCTCTTCTTTGCGTTCACTATTCTGTGTACGTTTTATTCTTCGTTATCGTCTTTCTCGAGGTAATCAGACTACCAAGTACCTTTTTCCTGGGGAAGTGTTTTTTTTTCGTGAATGCAGTTTTTCGTTTAAAATTGCGATCGTTTGAGGAAAAGTGATAATTTTTGTGATATGAAATCATTAGCGGATGTAAAAGATAATCAAAAATTTAACGTTGATTTTAAACTATGCAGATAGTCGTATCCTTTTTTTAATGATTAAAATGATGATTTAATATTTGTTTAAATATTTTGATTCGAGAATATTTCTCATAAAATATAAATAATTCCAAGAGTATTTAAAAAAATTGTAAGTTGAAAAATGAAATCATATAGAAAACTTTTTTTATTCAAAAATTAATCACTCAAATTGGCAATATAAAATACACAAAACCAACGTAGTTCGGTACACGATAGATGGCGATAAATTGAAAAATAAATATAATTTTGCATCCCTCAAGAGAAACCACACGTATTCTACATCGCATAGCGATATAAACCTCGGACCAATTTTGGAAAATAATCGTCTCTCGATGAAAAAGCACGCGAATACCTCGAGTAAACCTAATTATTAAGTTATTTATTTGCGGCCGAATCCTGTTATATATCCTCTCATTGAAGAAAGGAAAAAGTGCAATAATAATTCAATATACGATGACATCACTTTCCTAAATAGTTTTGAGAAAAATAAAAAGAGGGATCGCGAATGATATATATCTTTTAATACGCAAGCGTGTTTCTTTTATTCATAGATACTTCACTTAAAGCGGCGCATTGGGTGTGGACCGTATGTCAACAGTTTTTCCGTTTATAACGGATTTTCACATTCGATTTTCACTCCCAAACAGTCAGCTTTTATTTTACGTTTGAAATAGCATCGTAGCGGTGTTCGTTTAACTTTAATTACAGTTTTATTCAATGTCGCATTTACGTTTAAATTGCAACATCTTCGTTTGCACGATTAGATCGACGGTGAGTTGAATTTCATGATTTTTTATTTTGTTCGATTATTTATTTCATTTTTCATTTTCCATATTTTTTAATCAAATTCTATAGCTAGATTGTATAAAAACCGACGTACCGATTGTGAATACTGAAAAGAGGAAAACGTTATCAAAATTTTTTTACAATAATTAAAATAATTGATAGAACAACGTTACCAGGGGTATGAAAAAAATCACATATGGTTAATTTGTATTGATAACGTACGAATACAAGGTATCGATGTTGAATGTAAATAGATAATTTGAACTGGAAAATTTATTTATTAAAATAATACGTTTTTGAAAAAAAAAACGTCTATTGTTCGATATACCTATTAATTGATAACGAAATGGAGAAATAGGCCTACTGTTGCAAGTCATAACGAGATGAGTTGTGTACTTAGATCATTCTTATCTCGACTACGCCGGTTTTAAAATGATTAAGTAATGAAAACAATCGAGCTGTTGATAATACGAGTGAATTTACCCACGCCATATCGTTCCATATAATTATTGGTTTTATCGACAATTTTTAATTTCCAAAGTGAAATTTTCTTTATGAAAATTTATTCTTTTATTTTAGACGGTTTCAATGGGGTGGTTTAATTTGCAACTTGACGACGATACATTTGAATGGTTTCTTTTACAAGTTGATAATAGGTTAAAATTTCAATACGTGCAACACGTTTGCAAATTTTCGTATATTTTTATTTAGATTAAATTACTGGCAAATCGAACAAGATTTTTTTTTTTCTAAATAAATATTCATTTTAGTAACTAATAATATTTTCTTGAATCTAGGAAGACTAATTATTCTACGTATTTATTTACTTCTTTCGTTCTCAAAATTACTAGCAATCATTTTTCTGAATTGGTAGATATCATTCTGATTAGTTTAATGAAACAAGTTTCAATCTATTCGAAATGCATTTGTTTATTCATATTCGTCACTCGAGTATTATAATATTAAATATGATCGGATTATTTAATCTACAAAGTACAACATATGTTGGTTTTTCAGATTAATTTTATCTGCGGAATAGTTTCCTAAAAGAATAAATCAACTTCGTAGAATATAACGAAACCCTTTAATCATCTCATAAAGGTGGTAAAAAATCGTTTCGCGAGACTATAAAAAATGCCCTTAGGACATACCCAAACTACCTCCACAATGTTTTCCGTCAGCAACACAAATTCTACTTATTTTTATGGGTTACTAGAGGAAATTCTATTCTGCCACGTGTTCGGTTCAAAATATAGGTTAAAATTGGTACGAAAAATTGAAATGCAACGTCCAATTCTAATTCGACTCTAAATTACGAATTGATAAAGTAAAATTCGTGTACGAAGTTTTGCATACTATGATTTCGAAGGAGCTATCGATCGATATGAAAAATGATTATCGTAACGATAATCGAGCACCCACCAGTTTGCCAACATTTGGGTAATTTTTACAATTAATTATACTCGACTTATGGTAGGCAATTATTCAAGGTAAAATAATGGAGTTTTCTATAGTTTGAACACCAATAATAGCTCCTGAAAGGGATACAAATAGGAGTACTCTAAAACTAAGGGCTAAAATAGACATATCTTATTATCTACGAAATTCAAACCGAAACGTTATCACCGTTAATGTAATTTTCGTTTCTTATCATCGCTTCGGGCTTCATTTCTGTCGCATTTTTATACAACTAAAACAATGTAGCGAAATGTAGAAACCCATGTAATAATGTTAATGGATACGTGGCAGTAATTCGTACACACGTTGGAGTAACATATGCGCAAATTATGATGAATTTTTTAATATTACGTTTAAAAATCAATTTTCGTTTATTGTTTATTCCTCCACGAAGGTAAAATATTTGTGGCAAGCTACATTTCATAACGTACGCTACATCAAATCTAACACGTTATACCTACGTATACAGACGTATAATTTATCAACATTATGTGGAAAAAAATATTGAAAATATTCCGCCAAGCCAGCACGATGATGAAACAAAAGCAAAACCGTCAGGTAGATTTTTTTCGTTAGGTACCTACCTACATTCTACATCGTTTCATATTTTCTTCAAATATGGATATTTTTTTATCGAGGTATTAATAGTTTTAGAATGAAGGGGAGCGAGGGGGAATCTAAAACAAAGTGATAAATTCGATTTTCAGGGGTTTTCTGCGCAAAAAGAGTAAATAATTTTTACGAAAAGCTGATATCACAGAAGGTGATACGTTTCTAATAAATGCTATACCGTGGTAAGACATTTCCCTCGGGTGGTAAGCGTAAGAAATCAAATTAAAACGTTATTATTTCTATGGATAAAGAAATTTTCTGTATATTGTTGTTCGTAAATACCGTACCGGTGCACTAACGAGCCAAATCCAATATAAAATCATTTGATATAAATTCCATCGCAGCGCAGATATTGGCATTCGGGAATTAAAAAAAGTCTAGCTTTTCTCTTTTTGTTTCATACCTTGTGTCCGTTTTTTTTTCCTGTCGCTTCATATAGTAAGATGATGTTGAGTGGGATGAGGGGAGATACTCGAGTCTGGAATAGATATGAGGGAAAATAAATACCGAACTGAAGGTGGTTATGATTTGATGAAAAAAGAGGGGATTTGGGGGAAGTGGGAGTCAGATTTGAATTTATTGTGACATGTTAAAATTTCTTATTAAAAGTGTAGGAGTTTTTTAATGAAAATTTTCTAAAAGCGTTTTTTCTAAAAATATATTTCGACTTTATGATAAATTCGCGTTGACGATTCTCTAAAATATCATGTCCCTTATATCATCGCATTTTTATCAAATTTTTATACTGTACTGGGTGTTCTAGTAGGTGTGTAACGCCTTCAAACCAGAGGGGAAACTACTCAAACCACATAAGTGTTTGTATGTTTGCCGGCTTCAAGATTTGAAGGGGTAAAGTTATGAACTAATGTTGATGATTTTTTCAGAACATCTCAACTCCACTGATAATGTATATAGGCAATTTAGTTTGGAGCTTCCTCGTAAAACTTTTCAAGATCTGCAAAATGAGTTTTATTCATGTTTTGCCTAAGCCTAAAATTGAAGGAGCTACAAT
>FIZU01060890.1:0-20337 GCA_900064475.1 Pseudococcus longispinus
AAATTACGATGATTTATAAACTTGCACAAAAACAAAAAGTAATTACATCATTAGAAAGCTTACTTAATCTTCTTTCGAACAAGTTATTATGATGGACTTCCAAAATTACTTCTTTCTCAAGTTATTTTGAAAAAATAGAAAAAATAGATAAGAAAGGGCCAAACCAAACGGCAAAAAGTATGCAACCCGCACAAGCGTAAAAGCCTAATTGCATATTCAATTTGAAAATTGTTTTCTCAAAATGATTCAAGCAAGAAGGAACAACTTGCAATTTTTTGTCATTTTTTGAAAATTGAAACTAATTTGAAACATTTTGAAAATTCGTTGGTGGCTATACTGTTGATCAATCACGTGGTGCAAACTGTTGCTATCATTTTTTTTTTTTAATTTATCACTACGATGGAAATTAAATTTTTTTTTAAAGAAAAGTATTTAATTATTGTACTGTAGTGTTTTTTTCGTTGAACATTACATCATGATGAAAATTATACAGTGAGTGATCTGTTATCAGTGTTATCGAATTGTTATCTGCACCATCTGCACCTTTCGTACTCCTCAGAATATGGAGTCAAGAATCAAATTTGAAACACCATTTTTTATCACAAAATGAACAAAATGTCAGTTAAAAGTGCGTATTTTATCATTTTTGATTACTTATAGCCTATATTCATTGCTGTAATTTTAGATAAAATCTTTTTACTTTGTTGAAGGAGTAATCTCTGCGATCTTGTTATTTAAACACTTGGAACTTTGTGAAATTGAGTTCAGAAAGGAGCTAAATTACGTTGGAAATTTGTAACTGCTATAAAAGCGTAAGTTGAATATATTGTTATCTTAGATACGTATCATAATCGAATTACTATTTCGAGTGCATCGAAAAGAGTTAGCGACACAAAAATACATAGGTATCAACCGTTTATTCTATAAATTACACAAGTTTTAAAAAATACTTTTCCGAAAAGAGAAAGAGAACATATAAAAGCATTACAATAAGAAAATATTATTAAAAAACATATTAACATGGACGATATTAAAATTTACAAATTGTTTTACATTGTTCACAGATCCGAACATAGATTGTTTTCTTCAGAAACGTGGAACGTTTAGAAAAATTAAAAATCTCTACGAAGCAAGGTAAAATAAAAGCGTCTAGACAATATACAAGAGTACAGTGTTTATCAACGAAATAAATAATCAATATAATGAATTATAATTACGTAACTTGGATACATATAATACTTTGTAATGATGTACAACCATCATTTCGATACATTTCTTCTTCATTACCGAATACCGATTTTGTGAAAGACTCGAGTATTAAGTTAAGTATATAGAATAAGAAAATTATAAATTAAACTCGCGTCGCCATTGAAATCAATTACCCCGTACAGGTACATCACTCGTATAAAAAGCTCGCTTAACTTATTTCTCGTCGTATCACAGAAATTCGGTAATCCCGAAACCATATAGTCTTTGAAGAATAAGGAACCATCTGGTGAAAACCTTATAATCGCGTTAAGCATTACCATTGATTTGAGGCTTCGAATGTTTGCCGGCTAATTCGTTTTGAATTTGTTGTATCGATTTGCCTTTAGTTTCCGGCACAACGATTAATATAAATACAGCGGCGATGAAAACGATGATTGAAAACATCCAGAATGTGTAATCGTCGCCTATTAATGATTTCAGGGGCCCGAAGAAGAAAGTAACTAACGAAACGCAAATCCAATTCGTCGCTACGGCTGCGCTGTTACCTACACTTTTAATTTCCGGCGCCAATATTTCACTCGACATCATCCATGGCAAAGGTCCAAGACCCAGTGAAAATACAACAATAAAGGTGAGTAAACAGACCAATGGTAACCAGTTGAGATTTGCTATTTCTTCCGGAGACGAATTATTCTTCAGTTTGTAGTAGTATCCGAAGACCGCCAACATAATACCCATGCCGACGCTGGAAGTCAACAGTAATATCCGACGACCGGCTTTATCTACCAGAATGCTGGATACAACGGTGGCCAAACTTTGTACTATTCCCATTATGATCGTGTATAAGGCTGCTTTTTCAGCACCTCCGGCGCTTTTGAAGATATCTTCGGCGAAGAAAATCACCGCGTTGATACCGGATAATTGTTGACTAAGCTGAAACATGAATTAAACGATGAGACGAGCCACTCTGACGTAATGAATTTGCTATTGAAGAGCATTCCTCAAGGTATTCGCAAATTCGACGTAAATTGACAATATATTAAAAATCAATTACCATCAGGCCAAGGGCGATGACCAACGCTTTTATATTAACCGGTGTCATCATATCGCTGAAAGATAACGACTGATTTGTGGAATTTTCCAAATTTTTACGTAATTCGTTCAATTCGACGTGAATATCGTAGTATGGTCCTCGTAACCGTCTCAGGCTCTTTTCAGCTTCCGGTTTATTATTCTTTTTCATCAGATAAACGTGAGATTCGGGTAGCAAGAACACAACGAACAAGAAAAATACGGTGACCGCTCCGCAGGCCAAATTTACAATAAGGTACGATTTGAAACCGCTCAATATGTAATCGAATAATATTCCAAGGGTGAGAAATACTTGGAAAAGTGTACCGAGTGAACCTGAAATCAAAAAAAATTCACTAGTACGATTCTACTTGGATAAACCGAATACGAATATACGAATATTCAGCTGTATCGTACCTCTGACTGAATCCTCAGATATTTCGTTTACATATAAAGGCAAAACAGCGCAAAATAATCCGATTATGATTCCGCTTATGAATCGCGAAGCGTATATCATATTGATGCTTGTTCCGAAAATCAACATTGCCCATGTCGCTATCCATGGAACTGTGAACACAATCATTGTTTTCTTTCTTCCCAACAAATCGGCCAAGAATCCAGCCGGAAGAGCTCCGATTATAGCTCCAATTGGAGTCCAAGCACTGATCCAGCTTTCCTGACTTTGCTGATTTACTTTAATCTGATCCAGATGCAATTGAGCTGTCGAGTTGATATCTCTCAATAATGATAAAGTCGGCGAAGTCCATGCCAATCCTGTACCAATAATGAATGCGCCGACTGAAGCTGTAACATTAAATTTCATCGTTAGTGTTCGGTTTAGCCGTGACATTGATACAGAAATTATAGGTATAATTTATTAACCTTGACCTACATATTAAAAATGTCTCTTAAACTTGAACTCGTCTCCCTAATATTATCGTAAATAATTTATACAATTAGAAGCACACGTGACAGTTGTCAAAAATCTCGACAGTATGGTTTTATTAGCCATGGTCAGTTGTTGTATCATCCTCATTGATAATAAAAAATTAATGGAGTGTGTTTTAGAGGAGTGTTCCAATGTTTTTTTTTTCAATTTCAGACGGTGTGCCTTCAATTATAAATAGCGGTGGTTTGAAAGGAGGAGCAAATTGTTTTCAAGTCAGAGTCAACTCGAATTGTAAGTAATGATCAAGTAAGTAATTGATAATGATCTCTGAAATTTTTCAAAAATGTGTAGGTTGAGCAGAGTTACAAAAAATTGATGATTTTTCATCTCTTATGGCTCGAAATGGTGGTATTTTTGGATTTTTTATTCTGCTTCTGTGCAGTTTAATTTTGATAGACGAGTAATTTGATAGCTGTCCTTTGGCAGCGAACAAGAGAAAATTTTAGGAGTGGAAAAATCCCTATTTCTGCATATAAAGGAGTAGAGTTATGTTTGGTATAATTTCCATATAATTCTACCCTCCTGAACTCGAATCCGTCATTACTTTTCCGATTGGGAGTAGAGAAGTGGCACCATTGTGAAATTTGTGTCGCAGGAAATGATCAATTTTTGTAAAAACATAGGTAAAATCACCAGTTTCCATTTTCTGAGCCCTGTAGGAGTGACCAATTGGGTCAAGAAACATGTCTTCATTATAAATGAAACCCCCTGAACCTGAATTCGAAGTTAGTTTCCAGATACGAAGTAGGAGAGTCTTGAAATGGTCGAATTTGCTCAGCGTAAAATGCCCAAATTTTTCTTAAATTGGCATTAAATCACAGTTTTTCATTTCCTAACCTTTATACCTTTGACCGATTGGGATATTAAACCTGTTTTTATCATAATTCAAACCTCCTGAACTCAAATTTGAAGTTGTTTTCTAGATAGCAAGCAGGGAATTCTCACAGTTATCGAATGTACCTAGCGTAAATGACCAATTTGTGCTTAAATTGGAAGATTTTTTTCATTTTCAGAAGAATAGCTCTTCCACACTTCAAGGTAGAAAAAAAATTATAGAATAAAAAATGACTGATTTTCAACGATCTGCAACTTTTGTTCGAAACTTTTTTTCGTATCGTCAATTTAGCAAATTTTTTCACCCGGGTGTCCCAAAAAAAAATTACGTTGCTGTAAAAAATCACAATACGACAAAAAACTTGAAACAAAAGTTGCAGAGTATTAAAAATCCATCATTTTTCGTTCTACAATTTTTTCCCTATTCTGCAGTGGTGAGGAGCCATTCTTCTTAGAAGATAGGAATTTATAGATACTTGGTAGGAACATGAATTTTTACGAAAATTGGCCATTTTCTGCGACATAAATTTCACAACTGTGCTACTTCTGTACTTTCAATCGGGAAAATGATGGCGGATTGGAGTTCAGGAGGGTCAAATTATATGCAAATGATACCAAGCATACCCCTACCCGTTCATGTGCTGAGTGCAGAAATAGGGATGTTTCCACTCGTAAAATCTCCTCCTGCTTGCCTCCTAAAGACAATTTTTGATGACCCTCTTTCTCCAAAATTTTCTTTTGGTTCATACTAAATGAAAAACTACTTGTCAATTCGTGTTCAAAAAAAGAAGTATGCCTGTGCAAACCATTGGGGAGTTGTATGGGGGGGGGGGGGGGGGGGAAAATTTTTCCCTCGAATTTCGCGTTTTCAAGCATGACTGAAGTATTTTACGACTCGTCCAAGGTTTAGAGTGACGGAGGTACTAGAAATCACAGGGCGTTTGAAAATAAAAACGTCTGTTGCTCCTTCAATATGACAGATAGATAAAATTTATACATAACTTTTTTTATAGAACTCGATAAGCTCAAAAAAATTTGTCTAGTCAATTTTTTTCGTATTTTTCATTTTGATCGAATTACAGAGCGTTAAAAAATGAAAAAGCCTGTCGCTCCTTCAATATGGCAGATAGGCAAAATTTATACATAACCTTTTTTATGGACCTCGATAAGCTCTAAAAGATTAGTTATATTAAGATTTTTCGTATTTTCCATTTTGATCGAATTATAAAGCGTTGAAAGATTAAAACGTCTGTTGCTCCTTCAGTATGGCAGATAGGCAAAATTTATACATAACCTTTTTTATAGAACTCAATAAGCTCAAAAAAATTTGTCTAGTCAATTTTTTTCGTATTTTTCATTTTGATCGAATTATAGAGCATTAAAAAATTAAAAAGCCTGTCGCTCCTTCAATATGGCAGATAGGCAAAATTTATACATAACCTTTTTTATAGACCTCAATAAGCTTTAAAAGATTAGTTATATTAAGATTTTTCGTATTTTCCATTTTGATCGAATTACAGAGCGTTGAAAGATTAAAACGTCTGTTGCTCCTTCAGTATGACAGATAGACAAAATTTATACATAACCTTTTTTATAGAACTCGATAAGCTTAAAAAGATTTGTCTAGTTAAATTTTTTGATATTTTTCATTTTGATCGAGTTACAGATTGTTGAAAATTTGAAAACCCCTCTACTCCTTCAATATGGCAAATGGTCAAAAATTCCATATTACCAAATTTATACCTGAAAACACGCATTATTGTCTGGTTCAATAAAACGTGAATTTTTTCTTTATAATTTTATGGACTCGAAGATAAAAAATAGTCGTATAATTTCTGTGCGAACTTTCTTCGCGGTATTGATTTTTTTTAGGTTAATTTCCAAAACTAATTGAAAAATGATCTCGTGATTTGCATTTCGTCCGGTCATACCCAACATAAATTTTGTTGCGAACTGGTTTTCAGTTGAACTGTTCAACTGGGTAATTTGATCATTTGCCAAATACGTAATTTTTGTTTTAAACGTTGTAGATATTTTCGTATAGCCGGTCTAATTACCTTGTACAAATTGGTCTACTTGTTACGTACTTTATGTTAGAAGGTAATTGTAAATAATTTCGCTAATATATTTGTACTTACCAATAATGGCGCAAACATATTGAGGCAGTTTGCTTCCCTCTTGTTTGATCCCGGGTTTATTTTGATTTTCCTTTAACATCCCGACGAACTCCTCTTTTTTTTCCATATGACAAGTATCCCTGAAACCAGAACAAAAAGTTCGAGTTTAAAATTCGCGCCGAAAAACTACATCAAATGTACACATAGGAACTGCGAACGATTGTACGTAAATGATTGATGTTGCATTCGTGCTTTGAAAACCTACGTACAATACATACCTCGAAACCAGCCACACGTATATTTAAAAATAAAAAATAACCGGACTGCATCATTACGATAAATTTTCGCTAATTTGATAAAATTACATCGAAAGAAGCGTTATTACAGTCGACTGAACAACTTTAGTACTAGTAAAATGCCCTTTCATAAAAATCAAAATGATTACTCACATTTTTAATTGAACAAATACCGGCCGAAAATTAAACAAGATAACAAGCACAATGTAATTATTTTTTCAACACCTGATAAAAGCATGTAAAATCAACAATTTCCGTTTTTTCTCTCGTCTCGTCTCCGCGACTATATAGCTTGTAAATCAAACACGTTGGAAATTTTCAGACATCGTAGACTCGCGAATTTGATAAAGCGAAATTTTAAATCGTAGTTTGGTACAGAAAGTTGAATCGCGACTAATCACTGTGTCGGTACTTTAGAGTGGAAAATTGCTTTATGTCTTTATTAGCTCTGGCGGTATTATCGGAAGGAAAAGTAAACGTCGTAAAACGCCTTCATTCTTGGTACCTCAGACCTCTGCGCTTAATTTGTATACGCTGCGAGTTTCGAGGTTATTGATAATTGCGAAATTTTCACCCATTTTGAGTGGGTAATTTTCACCAAATAAAGTCTTTTATCGGGATCGCGAAATTGTATTGTTTTATAGGGTTTGAAAATATGTTGGCCGAGATACGAAGAACTATAAATTCTATTTTCTTGGCAAATATGAATTTTTTTATTGGTGTTTGAGAAGATCTCGAGTAATTTCTCTCTCTCTCTCTCTAACTCGATCGTATAGTTTTTTCGGAATTGTACCCAGAGTACGTAGATAATTTCTTATTTATATTATTCGACAAACATTCTTTTTTTTGGGAAAGATAAAGACGAATCACATTGACCCTCGGTTTGACGAACAAACATAAACGTACTCCACATCAAATAATCTTTGTGTATTTGTAAATAGGCACTTGAAAGTTTTTTAATGGTAGGATCGAGCCAAAATACATGAAATCAGCCAATGAAACTGTATACTCTTGATGATGTGGCTTAGGATGCTTCACATTATTGCAATTGAAATTGCAATGTTGATTTTTTTTTACAATTCGAAGTGAGAGTTGATTGGGTTTTCGAGTTGGGAAAATTTTTAATTCGGTCGATGATTGTTTACGTAAATTAAAACCAACTCGTAAGAGTGATTATTTTTAAATCTTACTAAATGTACTCGTACTTCATCGCGAGATTGTATCGACGAATTATTTAAAGAACCATTCTCGAGTTGTAAATTGAGGTAGATTTAGACCTACGGATTACGTAATTTTCCCATGAAAATCATCGGTCTACTTAAAGTGTGGTTTTTACGTACCGCAGAGTGCTGACGTAGTGACGTTAGTTATTAGGACTAGGATTTTTGTGCATTTGCATATTTTCTTTCATAATATTAGATAGCGAATATCTGCAGTTTCTTTTGCCAATCGAGCAATTCTGAATCGAATGATGAAATTTTATAGGCATATTTACCTATATATTTTGCCATAGATGCATAAAAATGCATATTTATATATCCAAAAAATACGTTTTGTTGAGCGATGTCAAGGGGTCATTGACCTATATTTGAAAAAAATGACCAAAAAGTACAAAAATTGTTCTTTTTTTAAACAAAAAAATTTCGTAAATTTTCGTTTCTAACCAAAACACAAAAAATTTTTTTAGGAAATTGGACCAAAATTGTGTTTTTTTCTGTAATTTGAACTGAATGAACCATTTTGAATTTTTTTATAAAAACTTTTAAATTTTGCTGATTTTTTGATTGTTTGATACAGATTGATTATGCAGTATACAAAGGAATAGTTTTTGATTCTATTATAATTGACTTTTTCAGGGCATAAAAATCCTAGCCCTATTTCTTACATTAATGTGGTCAGGAAAAGTGAAATGGATGGTTGGATGCAAGGCCATAAAATAACGTTTGTGGTAAATACGTAATATTTAATCCATTCGTGCATATTTTGTAGATGAAGAACTTGGAGAAAATGTATGCTGGAGTCGAAATAAGTATCCAATTGAAATTTCATCACGCCTTGATGTTAAAAAATTGTATCTACGTATCCGAGTATTCAAGATTAAGAATAAGCAGTGGCAAATTTTACATTTTGAAATAATTTTTTGAAGTCAAAAAGGAAAATCTAATCTCAGTTGAACTCGAAACTTGAAAAAAAAATTCAAAATAAATTACAAAAATTCATTAAAACGTCAAGTCAACCTGACGATTTGACGAAATCATTGCAAATTCAAATAAAAAAACTGATATTTATTTGAAAATGTCAAATTGCCCTAAAAAAGACTGAAAAAATTATGCTGTAATTTCCTGAAATGAGGAAAAATTTTAATAATCAGTCAGATGAAAATGGGGCAATGCCCTTGTTATCTGCATGAGCATTGTAGCCCTAGAAATATTCATTTTTAAATACCCAAGTATCGTTAAAATTTTCTAGACATTTTTTTATCGTGTTATTTTTCATGAAAATTGATAATGTTTCAAATTAATTCCAAAGTATTTCCATTGTTTGTATTACAGATTTCTGAGAACAAGAATTTATAGTCGAATTTTTCCACCAAAAAAAACTACAGAAATTAGGTTAGTAATATTTGTTGATGATTTACTTATGATAATACTATGCACGATTTGGAGAAGTCATAATAATATGCGACAGATTTCGAATTCTGAGAACAAGGTGCAAGTTATGCAATTTGAAATCCAAAGGAAAATTTAACGTTCGAAGTGTTTCGAGATCTTTGGGTTGCATATTTTTTGCCGTTTATATGAAGTTCATGGAAAATACAGAATGTATTTTTGGTAGAAATATTGTGAGGAAGATAGAAGATGAGGAAGGAGGATTCATTTAATTATTCTAGAAGTCAGTTTTCATTATTTATCATACAAGTAATTAAGCAAAAATTATTTTTAATCGTTATTTTCTACCCACAATTTTTGAGCTTTGTCTTTGTGGCGTGTATAAGCAAAGCTGCAATAACCGATTGCATAAAGATTTACTTTTCGGTTTTGGTTTTCAATTTTCTGTTTTAAAAATAAAAATTTTCTCAAAAATATAATTTTTTTGTAAATTAAAATTTTTAATTGTAAAAAATTTTAAATCAAACAAATCAATGGATAATGGCAATTTAATCAACATCAATCAAGTCAAATTATAGAATTCTAATGCAATAGATAAAGAATTAAGAGAAGAGATACCAGAGTTTTTAGTTTTTGAACCTCTTTTGAAATTACTTTTACAGTCTTTCAAAATGGGCTTTGAATTTTTAGCGTATTTTACAATTTTTTCCACCACTCCCTCCTCCCTCACCTCTTTCTATCTCAAACTGGGGATTTGAGCGGTGGCCTCACTTTGCTTTTTTATCCACCAGCACTCAAATTTTTTCTCATTCAGGTTCAACCCCGCCCCCCCTCTCCACAATTTTTTGAAAATCCCTGTCAATAACGTTGCCAGGAAGTCAGTAAGGAGGGATGACAAGAAAAATGCAGATTTTATGTGGATTTTTTTCAAAAGCATCCATTATTTTATGAAAATATAAAATTTATTGAGCCCGAACGAAGCGAGGGCGAAATTTTTTTCAGAAAAAGACATTCAAACACTGAAATTCCATCATTTTTTTCAACTTTTCTTTCGTCAATGATGGTTCAGTCCCATTGCAGTCCGTAATCCATTCAAGGAATCCTTAAAAACCGTGGGTGCACGAGCATCTGCGGAACCCATGCTTTTGACGCCACTGGATTTGAGGACATTTACTGTAGTTTTAATTTAAACCTTTATAAGCTCTGAGGTCTGATCAGATGGCTCCGAGGAACTGAAATTTCGATTATTAAAATGTAATAATTGGTCTCCTAAATGCTAAATGTGGATTTTGGGAATTTGAACTTTTTAGTTTTCCCTCAAATAGTTTTTGTTGAATAAGTGAAAAATTTTTGGAAAGTATTCAACAAATCTTCTATTTCATGAAAATCATTTTGATGGGAAAATTCGAAAACGTGATCATCGTTTTGAGAAAATTGGAAAAATTGGATTTAAAAATATTCGAATATGACTAAGACAACAAAAACTTGTTTTTTTTTATTGGAATAATTCTTTTAAAACCTGAGAACATGGAAAAATATGTGTTTTTTCAAAGTCTAGCAAAAAATTGAAGTCTGAGCCAAAATACCTATTCAAAAAACGAACTAGGTAACGTTGAAAATACAATTCCCAATATTGCCATTACAATCTACAACTAAATGCATTTTTAGGTTGTCAAAAAAAAAATTTCGATTGTCCCTCTAGATTGAAACAACTGAAGCTTCTCTCAACTTCTGCTGATGTGATGGGACTTTAAATCGTTCTCGAATTATTAGCGATTAAAATTTTCAAATGCCTATAACGCCTCGAAAAAAGCAGTTACGTGAAATTAGTAAATAACCTTTTTAATAGTATTTGAGTAGACATACAAAAAAGGTTATATACAATTTTCATTTTGGTGAACCGGTTCTCGAGATACAGGGTGACCCACATAGACGTTTGGTGGTTTTGAAAATGAAAAAAAAACGTCAACTACAAAAATCTCGAAAACTTAGCCCTCCAAATAAAAACTAATTGCTTAATGTTGGAAGAGAATTTCAAGCTTAACAATTTTGATTCTTAAAATTTTTTTCATAGGACCCTTAGTTTGGCCAGAAAATTCGTGTGAATGGTAAATTTAGCCCATAAGCCTTTTTTGTGAGTCACCCTGTGTACTTGATGGAAAATTTCAAAACTTCACAGATGTGTAATTTTCAACTGCGTCACGAACAGCTGATTTTCATTTCGCGAATTAGGTAAATAAATAAATGGTTAGCAAAGTTAGACTCAAAACTTTCGCAATGCCTATTTTATTGCAAAATCGAATTTTTTAAATGCCATTACAAATTTTGATTTTCCTGGGAAAATACAAATATGTGATTTTAATGTTGAAATAGTTTCGTTATGCAATTATGATTCGATTTGATTACTTTAAATTTTGTCGATGTTTTTATTTGAAGAAGAAAAATATTGAAAATCAGTTTTTTGATTTTTTTTTTTTATTGAAATATGCGAATATATTTTTTTTGGCAGGAATATGAGAAAATATGCATTTTTAAACTTCATCAATTTCATCAAAATGACGTGATTCGGGGAGTAATAAATTTTTTAGCTAAGAGGTGGCAAATATATTTCGTGAAAAAATACTTTCGCTTGCCCTGATGGTGACTTTGAATAAATTTTCAAATATTTCATCAAAATTTAATCGAAAAAACGCTCATCTTGGGCTGATTTTTTCATAATTTTCTAAAACCATCACAAAAAATTTTCAATTGATAAAAAATAAAAGTAAAATCGAAGGACACGTTTATTTACGAGATGACAATAAACTTTACAATTGTTTATACTCTTTCGCAACACAATACGTATTTTTCCTCACCCAACACTATCGATGTTTTTTTTTCAAGTCCTACGAACTTCATTAAACGACGCTATTTTTCCTTATAAATGCATAGCCTCGATTCGCCCCTCCACTCCACCGTCATTTCATTATCCATTTATACGCGCGTACAGTACAGATGAATGCATGTTTATGAATGATTTAGAAAGGGGGTCAGAGGAGAGTACCCTTTTCTCTCTCACCTTATAACTTACACCTCTTATCATTACGTTGATTTGAACTCATTCGAGCGTAGTGCCAAGCCCGCCATCGCAAGGGGAAAAATTCTAGAAGGCATTTGAAAGGTTACAGGTACAAAATCGAATACCGAACATGTGAATTTTTTCATTGCGGAGATAAAAGATCGAATTTGTCGGTAACCGATTAAATTCGCAAAGAGAGATTTCAGTCCAATGTTTAATATTTATCTGCTCTTCGACACAGATGCTATCGTTATCATTTTTAATCAATTTAACCGCGTTAATTATACCATAGAAAAGTTTACACAGGCGGGATTTGATTTTTTAAACGTTTTCGATATTTCGAATGCACGTCGATTCATATTTTAATGAATTTTACGTACAAAGTTCGTCGCGCGTTGATTCACATTGCGCGAAGAATATCGCAAATTACTCGGATACGATGGTTGCGAAGCTTCGCGTCGTCGCGTCGCATCGTATTTAATTCATAAATTAAAATATGGGTGTGAACTGTGAATCATTTAGAACGTTGAAGGAAAAATACGACAAAATCGTCCATTCAGTCAGATGAAGTCAATTACATAATTGACCCAACGTCGAGTAAAATTAAACATTTCCCATTCCATTTCCCCCCACTTCGATTATAATCTATTCTAAACAAAAAAATCCACCCATATGCGGCCGGAAAAAACTCTTAATCTAAAAATACAATAAATTGGCAATTTCGATTTCGCGATATATGGAAGTTATCTAAATCGAAAAAAATTCGCGAAAATATAGAAAATTTCTTACTTTTTCGAGCACTGAGCATGTTTAGCCATTTTTTTCAACGATTCGGCTGGTTCGAATTTCACACACGTTTTAACACCGCGTCGGCTGATAAATTTTTATCGAAATTGAAAAAATAGTCAGATTCACATATGGTGACGATAATTGCAGCGGTAAAATTGTTCTGTTAATGTTCTGCGCACTCGGTGAATTCTCTCATAATCGCGATTCCAATTGACATTTCCTTTTTAGTTTGTGAATGGCCGATGCATGTACCGAGGCCTTCAAACGACATTCTCAACAAAGATCTGGTTTTTTATTTAACACCGCCATCATTTATGCAATACGAACCCGCGCTACTGTTTAATCAAAATTGATAATAAGCCAATTTACATAGTAAATTTTTCTATCTATGAAAATTATACGCGATGATGAATTTTCGCTAGATACGTTTTGCTAGTTTCGTGTGAAAATGAATACATCGCGAGAAAATTATTCGATATGCCAGGCACGCAAATTCCTATATAGTAGAGGGCTCCACGATGGAATGCTTTTGACGAAATTACTTCACATTCAATTTTGTTTAACGAAACGTACCTATACTCGATGCAAATTAATATAAATTTTGCAAGTTTTCCCATTCGAAACAATGTTCGATTATCGGTGAATTTTTTTTTATCGACTATTCAACCTTTATTACGTATCGACAAATGTTGAAGTTCATGAACATCTGATTCGGTATAAATTATCAATTAATTCGGCTGCCTACCGATGCGATTATATTTCGTACACTAAAATAGGAAACTTTCCATCTTATAACAATCGATCGTTTGATACGTGAGAAGAATTATTATATCGAAGATGAGCTATACTATTTCAATCGGTCATTTCCCTCGAAATGAATGCTCAGCTCGGAGTCAGAGTATCCTGCCATTTGTGTTATTCTCTTCCCCTATCCTTATGACATTCAGGTATTCACCGGAGGGAATAATTTAATTTTTCCTTAATTAAAGATATGATAATTTACCATCGAGGTTTATTGTCTCGCGTGTTACGAAATCGATATTAAAAAGGGTCGTATGGTTCGTTAGGACGAAAGCTTTGTCGTGCTTTTTTTTTCCAAATGTCATTCGGAACTAATAGACTATTGTTGCCGACGTCACGTGATGTACTTGAGAACATTTTGTAAAAAATTGAACTCATTTTTGTTGAATAGAGAGATTGAAAAATAATTTCAAAGGTTGCCATTTTCTGCATGAGTTCGTATGAATAATTTTGAAAAATTCAAATGCTGGAGAAATAAGGACTCGATTGTTGGGGTTTCCTTGAAAATGATGATGACCTTTTCTGTAGGAAATTCGATGCGGATTATTTTTGGTTATTAGCATTTTTTCGCCAGACTTCATATTTAAGGAGATTGACCAAAAAATGTGATAAAATGGGATGTATTGATTGATGATTAAGGGGGAGGGGAGGATCTATAAAAAAAATTTGTAAGAAATTCAACGAGGAATATTTTTGGTTGTCATTTTTTTGTCAAACTTCATATTTCAGAAGATGAATGAGAAAACATGATTAAATGAAGTGTATTAATGGTTGAGGGGGAGGGGGTGTTTTTTTGAAAAATTGGTGATGACCTTTTTTGTAGGAAATTGTACGAGGAATATTTTTGGTCATTGTCAGTTTTTCGTCAAACTTCATATTTCAGGAGATAGACCCAAAAATGTGATAAAATGAATTATTGAGGGGCGGGGGCGTTTTTTTTGAAAAATCGATAATAATATTTTTTGTGGGAAATTAAACGAAGAATATTTTTGGTCATTGCCATTTTTTCGTTAAACTTCATATTTCAAGAGATAGACCCAAAAAATGTGATAAAATGAGTTATTGAGGAGGGGGGGGGCGTTTTTTGTACAATCAATGATAATATTTTTTGTAGGGAGTTTAACGAGGAATTTCTAATCGTTGTTAATTTTTCGTCAAACTCCATATTTGAGGAGATGAACAAGAAAAACATGATGAAATGAGATGTATTGATTAATATGATGGGGTGGGGGATGTTTTTTTGAAAAATTGATAATAATCTTTTTTGTAGGAAATTAAATGGAGAATATTTTTGGTCATTTCCATTTTTTTGTCAAACTTCATATTTCAAGAGATAGACCCAAAAAATGTGATAAAATGAGTTATTGAGGAGGGGGGGGCGTTTTTTGAACAATTGATGATAATATTTTTTGTAGGGAGTTCAACGAGGAAGTTCTAGTCGTTGTAATTTTTTCGTCAAACTCCATATTTGAAGAGATAAACAAGAAAAACATGATGAAATGAGGTGTATTGATTAATATGATGGGGTGGGGGATGTTTTTTTGAAAAATTTATAATAATCTTTTTTGTGGGAAATTGAATGGGGAATATTTTTGGTCATTTTCATTTTTTCGTCAAACTTTATATTCGAAGAGATATGAGCTAGAAAGTGATATGAGGAAGGTATTGAATTGATTGGAGGGGACGTTTTTTTTGAAAATTTTATAATCATTTTTTTATACAGGAAATTTAATGAAGAATATTTTTGGTTTTTGACTTTTTTTTAGTCAAACTTCATATTTGAGAAAATTAATTGGAAAAATACGGTAGAATGAGAATTTGATGAGTGGGGGAGGGGCGAGGGTGGCGTTGTTTAGAAAAATTGATAGTAGGTAATATTTTTTTGTAGGAAATTTAACGAGGAATATTTTTGATCATTATCATTTTTTCGACAAACTTCATATTTCAGGAGATAGACAAGAAGAACGTGATAAAATGAGGTGTATTAATTAAAAATTGGAAGGGATGGCGTTTTTTTTGAAAAATCTATGATAATTTTTTTGTTAGGAAATTCAACAAAGAATATTTTTGATAATTGCCATATTTTCATCAAAGTTCGTATGTGAGGAGATGGAGATAGATAAGAAAAACGTGTTAAAATAAGGTGTGTTGGTTGATAAGGAGGGGTGAGGGGGGAGTTTTTTTTGAAAAATTACGAATAATCTGTTTAGCATAGGATATGCCTTTGCTGCGGGTAATCTTGCGGAAAAACTGACGAAATTTCGTCACGCTGACTTTCAGACATTATATCAGATTTTTTTGGACTTAGAAAAATTCTTAGATTTCCACTAACTATGAGACATTTTGTCAGACTTTTTTACACTTTGAAGTTTCGATGATTTTATTGAAAAGTGACGATGACGATGGCCATTTTTGTGGGAAAATTCCGGTCATTGCAATTCCTTTGAAAACAACCCCCCCCCCCCCCCCCCCCCCCCAATTTGGTGAAATAAACGAGAAGAATACCACAACACAGGACAACTAAATCAATAACAAATCAATGACAGAAAATATTCCGAAAAATGATAATCACCAAGCTCGTGTAAAAAACGAAGAATATTTTCGAATCGTCGTTATTTTTCGTAATAACTCCATATTCGACGAGATGGACGAAAAAAACGTGACTTAGACCGAATCAATCCTCCACGAGCCATCAAATCCCTCTTCCCTGCTACAAAAATTTACCCTTCGTTTTAATGCAAGTATGAAATTTTTTACGAATGATTCATCGCACGAACCACATGGTAGAAAAATTCTATCCGGATGGGCTTCTACGAGAGACACGAAGTTCAGGGTAAACCATCGTTACATATTCGCCGCAGACTTAATTTTCAAGATCAAACGTCCCTGCTTGTACGAGTACATGGAATTGGCGAAAAATTCTGAAAAAATTCCCATTTTTCGATTTACAAGCTGCAGCGCCCACCGTTTGCAGTATTTATTACTTGCAATGTACTGTACTCGTACGTAAATTATCAGAGGAAAAATTTTTCATAAATTTAGAAGCCGTTATTACGTCGTAATTACTTGTTTTATTATAATTCTCGGCTAATTTTGGCATTGAATTAAATTGCCATCTTCAACCATGTGCTATTAACACAAAAAAAACGTTATTTTTGGATCCGATAAAAAAAAATAAAAATAATGAAAGAATAGAGTTTTTCTAGCTTTGAAGTGTACGATGAAGAAATACATATAGATACCAAGCGTATTATTATCAATTCGTCGTATTCGTGTTAAAAAAAAAACTCACAACTTACAAGGTGGAAATCTTCTTATCTTTACCACTTGAGAATAGTGATAAGGAATTAATAAAAAAATATGTATATCAAAGTATTAATTCTTCGATTTTACGACCATGTTTTTCAACAGGCCTAATTCTAATTGAACCAATTTATTCGTCGTAGCTATTGTAATTGAAGCTTGTTTGTGATTTATTAGACCCCTTAATTCTGTTGTTCTTGTTTTTCGAACTGATTAATTGATTAATGAGCTCCAGGAAATAATTTAACGGATGGAGAATTAATAATATTAAAATGTTTTGGAAAAAAATCTGTAATTTTTATGACTCTTGATGTATTTTTATTACTTTTGACCCCCTGCCCTGTTTGTCTCGATCGTGTGACTATTTTTTAACCGATTGATTGATTAATTATACTTATAAGAATGTTTTGTTTGAAGGTTCGATGCCAGCGTTTTCAGATTTAACCACTTGGGGTTTACCCACCGAGTATTTTTAATTGAAATTGACGATTTGATGAATATTCTGTTCCTATTTTGGGATTATCAATCTTTATTAAAGTACTATTTTCGAGTTCAAAATTAGTTTAATGGAATTTAAATGACCTTACCCCTATTTCATCTCACCCTAAAATTCAAATTTCAGTATTTCTCCCAATTTTACTTTTTTTTTCGAAAATTTATCATGATATTTAGGTCAAATGTAATGGTTTTTTGATTAAGTAGAGGGGGAGGGGGGTTCGAAGTGGCAAAATTGAAACACTCGATCAACGACGAATAATGCCATAATTTTCAAATTAAAAATTTCTCAACTTTAAAACAGGTATCATTCAAAATCTGTATTTTTATCTTACATAATTTTTCATTTCCTGAAAAAAACCTCCTATCGCAAAATACCAGCTGAAATTTCGCAATAATTGCAGCTGTTGCGCATATCCAAACCCAAATTCCAATCCCTTTCCTCATCTTCACCCTACATTTCACTAACGAACAAATGTTCGACTAATCGACGACCAAAAAAAAAAGACATTTCGTTTCATATCCTGATCTGTCACTTACACACACAATTCACTAACACCAGAAAACGTTAATTTTCCAACCCATACCGAGACCCAATTTGAAACTGCATGGTAGAAGCATAACCTACGTTACCATCTGTGAAATATCTACCATATTCTGGTAGCCCACTGCGTTGCCAAACTAAACCCTCATTACGTTCGATTTTTATTCCAAATTGTCTCGTCGTTCGGTGGCTTTGAAATTTTCATGTCTTCGGTTGGTCGCAGCGGGGCGCAGGCTGTTTAAATTGGCAACGTTGCCATATTTTCGGGGGTTAGAAAGGCATATGATGACGTAAAGTTATGGACTTGAATGTTGTAATCCTCGTGTGAAAAGTAAACAAGGGCTAACCAAGTTCACTTTCAAGCAACATAAAAAAGGGCCATAAAACGTCTGCTTCTCCCCTTATTCTTTACGTTCTCGATGCTCTAAAGATATTCCATTGGTGTAGCGTAGCTATGGTATGGTATATGTACTCGATGTGACGCAATTAGATTTTTTCAACTTTTAAAAATCCGGCTCGATATCATTGTCTGTAATGTTTTAATGTAGCGTGAAAAATTGATACGAGTTTTAGCGTAATATAAAATTATTCGAATACGAACACGTGCACTGGGAATATGAAAACTACAATGAAAAATTTAAATATGAGATTAAAACGTGTTTTCAGAGTTTATATTCGTAAATATGCGTTTTTTTTCGAATGATAATTAAAACTATTCCTTGTTAAATTTCCTGTGTAAAAGGTCATTATCATTTTTTAAAACATATTCAGCCTTATCGCCGTTAAATTTATCAATTCCATTCGTATTCTTCGCTTTTATTACAATTATCTCGTTAATTGTATGTTTATATGTTTTTTTTTGTTTTTTTTTTTTTGAGTATTGTTGGAATCAAAAGTACCCCTCGTCGAATTTTCAGAGCTTTTCGTAGATTTTTCGAAAAAATTTGATCGAGAGTCCATTTCATGTTCTTAAAATTTTTGAATAACCTTGTTAAATTTGGGCTATTTTTTTGAAAATAATAATCAAATATTTTTTTGAATTTTCCAGCAAAAAGGTTATTTCGTAATTTTGGCATTTTCTGATCAATTTCGAGTCATTGATTTTTCTACACTTTTTTTGTTTAGCCCTTTTGTGCCCAGTTGAGATCTGATGGATAAATTTTACAAATTTTCATCATTTAGACTAAAATTTTTATCAGGGAAAATTAAAATTTCACGCAAAAAATAACATCAAATCAAAATTATCTGCTTTCATTTTCCTATGTGAGATTTTCTACAAATTGAAAAAATTTAATTTACCGACTCCACCTTAAAAAAGAAAGAGGTGGGGTGCAAAAATTTCAATTTCAGCCCCTATAATTTTTTAGAATTGCAATTTTAAAAAAAGAAGTTGGAATTTTGAGTTTGTAATTCAGATATTTTGGGGTCTTAAATGCCCCAAAATTGAAAATTTTCGTATTATTATAAAATAAAAAACAAAATGAAGAGATTACAAGAGAATTTTCGATTTACAGAGAAAATTCGACCGCTTTCAAAGTTTCTCAGACTTTCAACAACAATTTTTGGGAAAATGATGTAATATTGTGTTCGAAGGAATGGGTAAAATTTTGTCAAATTCTGTGAATATTTTTGGAGGAAAAAACTGACAAAATTTCGTCACGATGACTTTCTGACATCTTGTGAGATTTTTTTGGACTTAAAATTTTTTTGAGATTTCTACTGACTTTTCAAGTTGACCTTTAGACATTTTGTCAGACTTTTCGAGATTTTGAAAATTTTTCAAATTTCTATTGATTTTTTGAACTTGGAAAATTTCAGAGATAATACTGACTTTTAGGCATTTTGTCAGACAATTGAGATTTTTTCTAGACATTTTGTCTGACTTTTTTGGACTTTGAAAATTTTTAAGTTTTCCATCAACTTTTTGAACTTGAAAAAGTAAAAACTGACACGAAATTCCTTGACGATGATTTTTAGACATTTTATCAAACTTTTTTGAATTTCCATTGACTTTTTGAAATTGGAAAATTTCAGAGATAATGCTGACTTCTAGATATTTTGTCAGACAAATGACTGAAATTTTTTGAATTAGGAAAAGTTTAGAAATCAGGGCAATTTCTGTTATTTTGTCAGGCAGACTTCTTGGATTTAGAAAATTTCAGATATTACGCTGATTTTTGGACATTTTGTCAGGCTGTTTTGAGCTTGAAAAATTTCAAGAAAGTTTAAATCAAACATTTTGTCAGCCAGCTTTTTACCTAA
>FIZU01060893.1:0-10967 GCA_900064475.1 Pseudococcus longispinus
GGGGGGGGGGGGGGGGGTAAAATCAAAAGAGATCGCCGTCAAGATGGAAATCATACATCTTGAGTAGTAGTTCGCCGACGTCATGTCTCAAAATTGAAAATTGTGGGGAAATAACCCTTTTTGACATTCTTTTATATTTATAAATTTTTTTCTTGGATAATTTATTGTTCATTTTCAGTAATCTAACACATTTTCAAAAGTTTCAAAGCCCCTAATTTTGTTTTATCAAAATTTAACTATAAAAAAAACATTTTGAGTTATGTTGTTTCAACTTCAGCAAATTTTCGACTAATTCAAATGAAACATTTACACTAAAACTCTTCAGGCACCCTATTCTCTTGTTTTTTTCAAAAAACTTCGAGTTGATTTGAATTTTCAAACTCCTTGAATCCATTTCTGGGGTTTTTGCTGCTTTTTCTGATCCTAAATCTGATAGATGATCCACTGGGGTAAAGGGTGGATACAAAATTCGAAAAATTTTTATGTTACGTATCGAGTGAGGTATCAAAATGTATGTTTTTTAACCACTCTAGTCTGTTTCTGATATCACTTCACCAAAAAAAAAACTGCACTCAAAAGAGGATGGGGCTCAACTCAAAAATTAAAAAAAAATTTCATTGTGCTTTTACGATGACCAAATTGGCAAAAAACTTGGCAAATTCCTTTTTGGTGACTTTTAGATATTTTGTCAGACATCAACTCAGAATGGATTATATATATTTTTTAAATTGTTTTCAAAAGTCAGACATCGTGTCAGACTGGATCAACTTGACTTTAAAAGACTTGATTATAGGTAAGTATATTTCAAAGATTCTGAATTTTTTGACTTGAAAAATTTTATAAGCACGGAAAGATGAGTTTTTGGACTTGTTAGACTTTGAATTATGAGAGATCGAATTTTTAAAAAATCATACAAGTTGTCAAAAATCTAACAAAATGTCTACAAAAAATCTAATGCAAAATGATATCAAACTGAAGTTGAACTTTCAAAAACTACGTAACCCGAAAACTATAATCTCAATTGCGTCAAAAAAACCAAACATGGCTCGTAAAAGGGTCGGGCTTGACTGAAAATTTAGAGAAAATTTGAATTGGCTAATTTTTTCAACCTCTAAAATCCATTTTTGGAATAATTTTGACCATTATTTTGAGCTGAGTTCCACCTTCTTGGCCTTCTCTCTTTTTGTTCATATTCAGTATGACATCAAAAGCAGACTCGAAAGGTCTAAAAACATGAATTTTTGATCTTCTACCTCCCCTAATCTAGAATCTTTTCGGCGTTCCAGCCTACAATTTATACCAGATATAATTTCCAGAGATTAAAATAATACCTACACTTTGATACTCAATTCAAAATTTTCCAAAATTTGGAGTGAAGACCTACGCTTCCATAAATCTTTATTTGGCTCATCTTCTCGTTTTTTTGGTGAAATAATATCAGAAACGGAATCAGAAGGTCAAAAAACATGCATTAAGATTTGAAATAGAGCTTTTAAAATGACTGCTGTAACTTTTCAAAACTCTCGAATTCACTTCTGAGGTTATTGACCTCCCAAGAGTCCATTCCTGATTATCGTTTCACCAAGAAATCTATAAGAGGAACCAAGAGAGAGGCATTTGACTCAAAATTTTTGGAAAATTTGGAATTAGATATCAAAAGCACGTTTTTTGATCTTTTAAAATCTATCTCTGAGATAATTTTGGGTCAAAACACTCACGTAGCTGCAATAAGAACAGGGGTAGAACGAAAATTTTGAATTTTTCGACGTTTTACAGCAGGAGGTTTCAAAATGTAGGTTAGGTACGTTTTTTGATTTCTTCTGTTAGTTTTCGATGTTTTTCTCTCCTCCTCTCCCCTAAAAAAATAAAAAAATATGATTCCAAAAGGTGGTGTTTGATTCATGATATTGGCCAAAGTATCCCCAGAAACAAATGGAAATAATTAATGAAAATTTTAGAAAATTAATAAAATACAGGGTGGCGCTAATAGAAGATCGATGGTTTTGAAAATGAAAAAAAAAGCGTTGACTGTCAAAAACTCAAAATCCAAGTCTCCTAGAAAAAAATCATCATCTTTCGCAGAAAGAGAATTTCAAGCTATACTAATTTTTGTTTTACCATTTCTTCGGCAGGGCCCTTAGTTCGGCCAAAAAATCTATTTATGGGAAATTTAGCCCCTATACAAAATCAATGGTATTGAAAATGAAAAAAATCCCATAATCATCGAATTTTCTGGCCAAACTAAGGGTCCTACAAAAAAAAAACTAAGAATAGAAATTGTAGAGCTTAAAATTCTCTTTCTGCATCAAGTGATTGGTTTTTTCTAGAAGGCTTAATTTTCGAGATTTTTGCATTTAAAACCATCGACCTTCTATGCGAGCCATTCTTTATTGTGAAAATTGTTCAAATTATTCCAATTTTCAAATGCATGCCATGAAAATTATTCCCTGCCTTTGACACATTCGAAAGCATTTGATATGTTTTTTTCAGCAGTTCCAATTTTTCCCAAGTCGAAGAATGATGCATCGCACCTGTATTAACCTTTGATTATCGTGGTATTATATTCTAATCCTAAGGTGTTGGAAGGGACTAAAGAGTTCCCCTTTTTCAAGTACCTAGTTTACACTTATCATACCGATACCGAACCAGATCGACACAACATGTAAATACGAATTCTAAACCTTCACTTCTTATAAGCATTTCCCCTCCGATATTTGAATAATTTTCTTCGCACAATGACTAATAAAAAAATAAGTAGGTAGTTAAAACTTCGCTGAAAATTGACAATTCTCGCCAATATCATAAATAGCATCGTGCATTAGCGTAGTCTCGTTATTCATTTAAAATTACCCATCACGGTGCGCTGGAAACCTAAATTTACACCAAGTTCTAAATATACGCAAACCTCCGGATATGTCTTCATACGAATATAAGTGTACGAATACAATTAGTAAACTTACGACAATTCTCTTTATTAAATTAATGGCTAAAGAATTGAAAAAAGACATTCATGCTAAGAATTTGAATCCCGAGTACATTTTGAATTGACTCCTGAGGTTGGTCAATAAACGTATGGTATGAGTACCTTGTAAGTAATGTGTCCTTGCAGTTTGCTGTATGTACTTAGAGATACTTACCGAAACACACGGGTATTTATTGCTCGTTAAGATCCGTGTCGTATGTATATTTTTTTTATACCTCGTATGACGAAAAAGCATTTTGCTGACTCAACTTCCTGGATTTACATGTATGAACTTAGGTATATATTTCAGCTGACAAAGGTGATAATGAAAGGCTACTGGTATGAGCTCACGTTTAGCTGATGCCCTGCTGGTGAACCATATCGTAAAGTTTTTAGTTTCAAGTGAATAAACGTGTAATCGATTGTTTAAAAAAAAATTCGAAATGGAAATACCTGTAGGTATAAATTTTTTAGCCAATTTTGATGACGTTGCACAGTATAATTTGATGACCGGCGTAATGTTTTATCGAAATTCAATGACCTGGAAGTGGTTTTAATGCTTAAGTGGTTATTTATTAGAATTTTACTAGGAATGTCTACAAGTGGGGTGATCACCTCGAGTGAACTACTTCGCTAGCTGTGCTAGTAGTCTGAGTACCCGTGATAAAATTGGCAATGACATGATTGTATTTTGTGATTCTATTGCTTTTTTGGATCGAATATTGAAAAAATCCAAGTTTTCGATTCCTCGAACGACCTTTTTCCCAATTGTAAAAAATGGATTCAATTTGATACTTGGATGTGTTATTCAATTTCATACATCATACTCATCCATAAGAATAAGAAAAGCATTGAGCTAATTATGATCAAAATTATACTTACGTATGTCTACGTATACCTACAGCACAGTACCTATAATATATATGAATACTCAGCATATAATATGTATACCTACCTATAGTTTATTATAGGTAGTTATAAATAACGAATAATTGTAATTTCCATTTCCTGTATTCGATAATACACATAATTATTCAACACAAGCGATATTTGTTTCAACAATTAGATTATTGGTTCACATTGTTTTGCGAAATTGCGATTTGCAATCAACGTCAGCAAATGCGTTGAAGTTGAAACGCGGTTACATTGTATATTCATCACGATCGTGCACGGCGACCATGTCTTGGAAAAAAGTCACATCGAGGATCGGTTTGCTTGCAATTCGTATGCGTTCGACGATAAGTATACGTTCGATATGGTTGACCAATGACTAATTGGCATGCCAATTTTAGATCATCTCGTTTCTCTCTGTCAGTGCTATCGTTTTGTAATTCACCGTCAGTAGAACGTATGTAAGTAACAACTTAATGGAGGAGAATTTGAATTGGGTAAACTTACCTAGACTTTTTATTTGTATTCGTAACACAGCATACGATGAAAGAAGTAACTTCCGTACGTTTAATCTTTTGCATTCCATGCTGCTAGTATTTCTAGTTGAAGATTTTACACATTTAATAAGTGGAGATGGAGAATACACAGAGGGGGAAGAACTGTTGAAGTGTTGCTTGAACCGAAGAGGGTAAAAATTTGGATTCTATGAGAAAAATTAAATTTTTTATATACTTATGTGAATTGATCTAATGATCTTAGATGTATGAGTATGCATGAATCGAGAACTGAAACATGAATACACTCGTAGTTGGGAATACACATTTATCTATACCCCTATTTTGGGGCACTTGGGTACTTAATTTAAAAAATGCACGTGCAGTATTTTTTTTATCAAATCCAGGTCAATGCCTTTTATTTATTTTACTGATTGAAGATACGAGGAGTTGATTTCAACAATGTTGAATTTTTCTTAACTGGTGGAAAATTTTGATCCTATGTAAATATAGGACGTCTTAAAAACCACAAAATGTATTTTGTCTTGGGAGATTCAAATGAAAATGGTTTTTTCGAAGTCCGTCTAAATAGTATGATGCGATTTTTATGAGATGAACATTTTTGAAATCGATTCAGTGGTTCTCAACTAGTTACTCATAATTTTTTTAAAAAATCAAGATTATTTCCTCACTTCTCAGAAGAATTGCCACCCTCTGTTGTGACGAGATGAAAAAAAAAAATTGTAGAACAAAAAATTCTGGATTTTTAATTCTGTAAAACTTTTATTTTGAACTTTTTTTCGTATCGTTAATTCAGCAATTTTTTTTTCACCCAGGTGTCCCAAAAAAATGAATATCTGCTTGAAAAAATCACAAAACGAAAAAATGTTTGAAACAAAAGTTGTAAATCATTAAAAGTTGACAATTTTTTGTTCCACAATTTTTTTTCTATTTGCCAGCGGGGACGTGTTCTTTTGAAAAGTAAAGAATTTATTGAAATATCAAGCAAGAATAGCTTCTCTGCAGTGTTATGTAGGGAAAAAATCTTAGAACAAAAAATTATTGATTTTTAGTGCTGCATAATTTTCGTTTTAAACTTTTTTTCGTATCGTCAATTTAGACAATTTTTTCACCTTGGTGTCCAAAAAAAATTACATTTTCATAAAAAATCACAATATGAAAAAGGTTTGAAAAAAGAATGATTATAGATCAATATAAATGGACCATTTTTTGTTTTTCATTTTTTAATCTGGTCTGGCAGGAGGGGGGAGTGAGGTTCTTTTGAAGTTTTGAGAAATGAAAAATTTATTTAAATATTATGTAAAAATAGCTTCTTTACATTGCTCGGCAGAAAAAAATTGTTGGGAAGAAATTTTTGATTTCAATGGTGCTCTTTTTAATTTTTTTTGAAACATTTTTTTCTATGCTTATTTTTTGTTTAATGCAAGAAAACTAACTGAAATCTGGTTAAAAACTGTCGAACTGGTTCAAAAAGTTGAATCTTAAAAAATTATCAATTTCAAATGCTCTACAACTATTGTTTGGGACTTTTTTTCGTATACTCATTTTTCACTGCAGAACTGTCGAAAGAAGAACCGTGTCCAGAGAAACTGTTGTTAATCCTCCCCGTTCCCTCCCAAAATTGAGAAAAATTACGAAATTTGTACGTATTTACTTTCTGAAAAAAATTCATCCATTGGTTTTTTATTTGGAAAAATGGGAAAAAATGAAGGTTTTTAAATAGATTTTGAATGTATAACGTCAATATTGAAAATCGAGACCCAAGGCAATTGGCCTTTTTGTCTCCTTTTCTACGGTCCTGATTATCTGTATCCTGTAGTGAGGGACTACTCAACCGGTTTCAAAAATGAATGATTTTTACGGTTTATTAATCGAATTAAAATACTCCTTTTGATTTGAATTTCTCGAGAGAAAAAAACAGATTTTATGATTTTTTGGGACACCCTGTAGACAGGGATATGATTTTTGCACCGTAATCAAAAGCAACGTCATTAGAAATCCAAATCTGTTGATATCAATTTGCTATTTTCGATGAAGAGGACCGGTTAGTCAGGACTGAGGGCCGACAAAACAAGGGGTAAGGGAGGCAACTTGATTGTCGAATAATGACGAAATTTCATTATGAGTCTGAAAAATAGGGAAAAAATCATGGGATTTTGTAGAGCTTGAAAAGTTCTACAAGAAAGTTTCAAAAAACATTGCCTATCTATATTATCAACATGCACTTATGTAGTTTGGGTAGCTGAATCTTGGTGTTGAAGCCTGAAGGCGGTGCGCTATTACCGGAACACCCTGTATATGCTTCAACTTATTATCTGCATTCTGCTCAAAATTTTATGTGTGAGTTGTAAAGTATATTGTGAAAAAAATAATACAGGGTGGCTCACATAGAAGGTTCATGGCCTTGAAAACAAAACAAAACAAAAAAAACTTTGGAAGCAAAAATCTCGGAAACTAAGCCTCCTAGAAAAAAAATTAATAGTTCAATGCAGAAAGAGAATTTTAAGCTCTACAATTTTGATTCTTAGTATTTTTTTCGTAGGACTCTTAGTTTGGCCAGAAAATCCATGTTTATGGGAATTTTTCCCCCCTTTTCAAAACCATCGTTTTGGTTTAATGTGCTACATTTTCCATAAACATGGATTTTTCGGACCAACTATAAAAATTTAACTTTATTTTTCATATCTCTTTCAATTTCAATTTTGTAAATTATTTTTCAACTTCATTAGAAAACATTTTCAAGTTTTTCAATCAAAAACAAGTTCCATAACGTATTTTTCCTCTGATTTACGATAGATCTTTCAATTCTCAAGATAGACCACTCATTACAGTAAATCTATCCTTCTATTTCTTTCCCCCATAATTTTCATTTCATATAAAAAAATAAATAAAAAGGAAAACAGAAACACTCTTCGAACCTATTACCTACCTCATCATTTGAAACCATTGCCAGTAAAAATAATAGGTTAACATCAAACGATACTTAGCATTTGTATAATTTACACATTTACTATTAAAAAAAACCACTCTTTTAATCTCGCTGCCGAAAATGTAAACTGGCAGTAAAACACTCGTACTATAGCGATCGTGCAACGAGCATTAAAAACTAAGCAAAGTTAGATATCGTACGAATCTGCAGCAAAAGGAAACCACGATGAGTACCTCCGGACCAATGCAACGTTGCGCGAAATAAAATATTTTATATTTGTAATTTACAGGAAATTAATAAAATTTAAAGTTTAATAGCGTTTTCGAACGCAACCGTGTTATAAATAATGGTTACCCGTTAGATGTTAGGTTAGGTACTCGTATATTTATGGAAACTCGAATTGAAAGAGAAACAGCATCGGAGATGACTTATGAAGTGGTGGGCGAAAGATGCATCAAGTCTATAAATTTTTGTACATTTCCGATTGTAGGAGTGCTTCGAAGAGAGAGAGAATTACTTATAAGGCTGATCATTCCAGTATAGAACAATTTATTCCCCATTCGTATTATCGTTTTACTTTATCTTATGCCAATAAAGAGACGAGCACATCATATCGGGAAATATTTAATAAAAATTTTCAACGTTTGTTTTACGCATACCTGATTCGAACGTTTTTTCTAACGATTTGTGTAAACAAAGTGGGCGACAGGAGATTGTTGAAGCATTGAAATTCAGCCATTCCCCTCATCCGCATCAAAATGTCTCTCGAAAAAAGCATCGAAGAATGTAATTTTACATATTACGATTACGATAAAGTGGGTATTCGTTTACCAAGATCGGTGGAAATTTCTCAACGCTATCGCTATATAATTACGAATAGTCGATTGGAAATGGATTTTTCTTGCATTTGAAAATATTTTCGACTAGTTTTTAGGTTTTAAAGGCATCGCCATCGTGGACCAACGTAGATAAATATTAAAAAGAACGAAAAACTAAAACGATTTAGTTTTTTTGGTGGGACCGGTTTATCCATACATTCTCCTAAACTGGTTCCTGAAATTTTTAACGTTCACATGGCCGCCTATCGATGATGGTAATTGTAACATTTATTTTAATATTCGCCTCGCAACTATTTCACATATCATTCGGTGTGTTATACTCATTAACATGGCGATGTTATGTATATTTTTTGACATGGTGAAAACGAGCTTCGTACGGGTACATCCGAGCGTAATATTTTAGTCGAGAAAAAAATCCTGAAACTTGATTCAGATTTTTATGGAGATGAGAAATGAAAAGGTTTTTCTTCTTGTCGTTTTGATTTTTTAAATTATCAACTATTCTGAGATGAAAAGACACGTAGGGGTTCCAAAATTTATCGTTTGTGAATTCCGCCTGGCCTCGCCAAGGTAAAAATATGCATATGCGAAGTGTTTGCCAAGGTATTTAGCATTGTTGGTACCTTAGAAGAAGCGGGTTTCATTCGAGCAAAGTGCACCTTGTGCTGGGTAAAATGCGGTACCTGTAAATATTAATAAAGACACACCCTACAACACACCTTTTTCATTCTTCGTTCGAATTGCTCCGAGGAACGGAGATTTTTAATAAGTTGAAAAATATCTGCTCCGTGAGAGTTCCAATTAATAAAAAAATAGCGCCACTATGTACCCTACGACGTATCAGAAACAGAGAGATTTTCATTCGGAATACTTATATACTCAGGTTGTGTAGGTCTTTGACGTGTTACGTCTTCGTTGTTAATGCGATCACGTTTATGTGATTTATTATTTACTTACAAACGAAACGAAGTTTTGATTTATTTAATTACCCCGCGCCCAGACCCGAGACTCGACGAGCCTGATGAAGAAGTCGAAAAAAAGCACGTTCACAAATTTATCGATTTGAATGGTATTTGTGATGGTGCGCTTTGATCAGCCAACGTATTCGGAGCGACCATTGAGCTAGGTTTTATATTCTGGACGCAATGTAATTGCAACTGGATGTTGGTATAGTGCACGAGGTATATGAAATTACAATTATCATTACGATAACGCTCCGTGTACGAGTATGTATGATAGAGCAGTGATCGCAAGCCAACTATGAAAAAGGATATCGAAGATACACGTGCTTCGTGTTGCAAATGGGCTCTAATTACTTATGAGTACGATATGATGTTTAGAATGCGCGCACAATTTTCGAGGATGTCAACTTCGTACGCGGCATGCTAAGAGAAATACCTGGCTATGATGGTATTCGTGTTGTATGGATAAAGGAAGTCACTTAATGGTATGGTCGGCTTCATGATTGGAAAATAAAGAGAAATCCGATTAGAAGTGCTGGACGAGCCGTGTTCCCGATGCAGAACACATATTTAACGAAAGGCTAAAGCTTTATCATTTTTTGACTGCTGAGTATTGCGTAATTTTGGGGAGCGGTTTGTTAAATCTTTGTGTGGTTTTGAAATCAAACATTTGAAGTTTTTGATATGTTGGAGTGCCTTTGACACCAGCTCGAATTATAAAGCAGGAGTACGTTGAACCTCTCAGGGTCTCAGGCTCTCAGGTGACCAAGTGACATCTAGAAATGAGCAAAAGTGGATAAATCAGCATAAAATATACATTTTTTTTCCTAGGAGGCTTAGTTTTCTTGATTTTTGCAGTCAAAATTGAAAAGGATCTTTCCAGGTAATGCTGTGAGAAAATCAAAAAAAATCGAGAACATTTGAAAAAGTGAAAACTGGAACTGGAATTAAAAAAACATTTCAGTTCCAGTTTTCTACTTTTCAGGTTTCGCCAGGAGTTGTGGGGGGAGGAGTAGTACTTCTACCTCCGCCTCCATGTGTTGTGAGTACCCCCACCTCTGAGCAAAAATGGGGCTCCAGGGGACTCCTTGTCCTTGCCTCCACCTCCTCAGGGATGGAAAACTGAAATCATTTCAGTTTCGGTTTCAGTTTTCAGTTTTAGTTTGAATTTCAGTCTCGAAAACCCGGTTCAGTTTGCAGTTTTATCGGTTTCACTTTCATTTCGCCTTTCACTTTTCCATCCCTGCATCTCCTCCTACCTCCGAGAATTTTTGAATGTCTGTACCTCCAGTACCTCCACCTCCAAGTAAAAATGGGAGCTCCAAGGGGCTCCTTACCGCCACCTTCGTCTCCTGGTTTTCGCATTTCACTTCAGTCCAGTTCCAGTTTCAGTTTTCCACCCCTGAAGATGGCCAAGTTCCCCATCTCACCCAATGGGATGCAATTCACCCAACATTTTAGTTACAATTATAGACACTGAAACACCAAGATGGCTCACTGCAGGCACAGCGGAAAGGGGATTACGTAAAATTCCTGTAAATAATTACTCGCATAGTCCCCTGTAAGAGCACTGATACTTGGTCCCCGATTCCTATTTCCTACTTTTTTTTGGACCTTTGAAGAAAGATTCACATGCAGTACTTTTTCAAAAATGATTGCTGCGATCTGATTGGTTGAAGTTCCAATGACGTAAGGAGCTCATTTAAGTCACTTGGTGGAATTCTTTACGTCATCAGAACTTTAACCAATCAAATCAAACTCGGGGTCTAAGTGTCAGCGCTCCTACAGGGATTTATGTGAGTAACTATTTACCAAATCCCCTTGCCCTTGTGACCACAAGCTGGCCATCTTGGTGTTCCAGTGTCTATA
>FIZU01060898.1:0-20754 GCA_900064475.1 Pseudococcus longispinus
TTGATAGGAAATTTTATGTAGATTATTTTATGTTCTCATATTTTTTTCAAAAAACCCCGTATATTCGAAAATAAACGCAAAAAACGCTACGAGGGGGTAGTTTTCACCCCCTAACTCGCGAAGTACGCGCCCTATAGCAAAACGTCATAATGCAATCTTGAAGAGGGCAGTGAGTACTACCCATTTAGAAGAGAAAATGGCTGTCGCAAATTTGTCAGAATAAATGTTGAAAAAAACGCTAACTTTCCTGGGCTAATGGTCGAAATCAATGGCGTGTTCGTGGATACATAACTCACTACTCAGACAAAGTAACTACATAGCTAGATAAGATAGGTATACATAAGCATTGAATATACAGGTATATCTAAAGGCATATTTCCGCTAGTTTTCATTAATAAATAGCCGATAGTGATTACTTTCTTATGTGCTTTCACTATAGATAACTATACAACATTATTGGTCTATCGGCTCGGTGTGATGGCGGATCGATTAATGAACTGCCATATTGAACGAATTGTATAGACGAATTTCCGTTACTTATGGAATTTAAACGATTGTCTTTCTTTAACGTGCACTCGTTATGTAAAACCGGTAGCATTCTATAGGGAGGTATAGGTACATTATGTATCTAACTAGCAAACTAACTAGCAACACATCATGTCTCATAGACACATTTATAAAATTTCTCATTCAGCAACGATCATAGATTACGTCACGACGACGAATTACAACCAAAAAAAATGTATGAATGAGACATCTCACATCACACGTGGATTCGGCTCGCGACTCAGGAGATACACTCTCGGTAATTAAAATTATCTCCCATAATTACAAATAATTTCATAAACACGATGCAGCATCTCGGAACTGATCTCGGAACCATGCAGGTACATTGAGGGGGAGAGGATTCGATACACTTATACATAAGTTGCATGTGTGTAAAGTAGTTCAGTTATTCTTGATTTTATTGACCCACATTGAGGTATTAAAATTCTCGAAACGGTGTTATCGTCTGTGCGTTCATGTGAAGAAAGCATCATCTTAGATGTTAATGGCTCTCTGAATGCGACGCGACGGTGAAAAGGCACCGCATTCGTAATCGTATGTATCTGAACTTTTATAACGAACTAATGTGCGGGGTTTTGTCGAATGTCTTTTCTTTATTTTTTTCTCTGCTTATTCTTCTTTTTTCATTTTAATATAAGATTATACCGGCGTGTTTCCAATTTCTCCGCCGGATTTCGGGTATTATGATGAGAGATACTCGTACGACGATAGCATCATTTTGGTTGTAATATTCTCCGTAATATGGGATCTTTTACCACGTACCTTTCACTTATTTGCAAACGACTCGTAAACTGAATACGAAAGACGGAGCGTAGGTGGGGTACGAGGTATTAATGAGTAGTTCATTATGAAAATTCACCGATTGTTGCTTGAATTAGAATTCAAACAAAAATTTAAAAAAAGAAAGAACTTATATACGAGGGGCGCCATAAGTCAGTTTCCGTCGTCTGAATCCCATTTCGAATGGATTTACTGGCTGAACTAAGAGATCTACAAGAAAAATGCTAATAACCGAAGTTGTAGAGCGTGGAATTTTCTTTCTCCTAAGAGCTATTAGTTTTTTTCCTAAGGGGCTAATTTTTCGAGATTTTTGCAGTCAAGTTTCAAAATTAGATACACATGATTTTTTTACATTACCACTTTGACTGCCAAAACCTCGAAAACCAAGCCCCTAAGGAAAAAAACTAATAGCTCTTAAGAGAAAGAAAATTCCACGCTCTACAACTTTGGTTCTTAGTATTTTCTTCATAGGACCATTAGTTTGGCCAGAAAATACATGTTTATGTTAGGAAAACACATTATATTGTTACAAATTGGGAAATTGGCCTTATGCGCCCTCCTGTAGATGTTCGATGTCACCATGGAAAATTTAAAAATAATAGTGGCAGCACGCGATGTATTGCGATACTCCGGACCCCAACCATATAATCTGAGTCCTCGCAGCAAATGATTCAGGGTGATTTTCTTCTCGCGTTTTCGGGGATCTTTGAATAAGGATGTTCTGACTTTCAGAAACGCGAATTCCAATGCAAGCTCTTCATCATTTGTGAGCTCACATTTCATCATTAATTTTTGGAACACTTTCATATCGTCGTTATAAGGTAACTTCGCCAAAATGTACCGCCAGACAATATAGTCTTGCTTAAAGTTTAATCTTAACTTATTACCCATGCAGAGAAATAGATCTCTTTCAGCTCGTTCGATTGCCGGCAGAGCTCTTTTATTTATATCTTCCGCGATGAGACCGAGAATTTGAGCCATCTCATCGTACGTCTTAATTTCACCGTAGCTAGCACTGGCAAATAATAATCTCATCCTACACTCCTCAACTCATTTACTGATGTATGTGGGTGCAGCATAGGCAAGTGCTTTAAATGAAGGTTCCTAAAAAAATCCAATAGATTTTCATGTGTTGGAAAATTTCAGAGATTCTTGGCAGATGAGCGTGGAGCCTGGAGGTTAGCTTTCTCAATGGTTTTTTGAACTTCGGAACTTTTAGAGATTTTTATTCTTTAAGCTTGAAAAAATTGAGAGATTCTGACTTTTTAACATAGGTTATGCTTTTACTATGGGTAATTCTACGAAAAACAAGACGAAAATCCCTAACGAAATTTTGTCTCGAAATTTCTCGATGACGACTTTTAGACATTTTTCCAGACAAACATATCAAACTTTTTGCACTTGCAAACATTTTGTCAGGCTATTTCGATTTTCTGGACTTGAAGAATTTCAGGAATTCTGACTTTTTTGATTTTGAAAATTTTTATTAAGTGGTCAGTTGACTTTTGAACTTGGAAAAATTTTAATTGATTCAAAATTTAACTTTTAGACATTTCACGAGACATGATAACATTGTGTCCGACTTTTTGAACTCATTATTTTTTCGTTTTCAAAACCAGTGTCTTCCATTCTGGGCCACCCTGTATAATATTTCAAATTCAAAATTAAGGAGATAGTCGATCTTACATTAATCGTTTTATAACATGGTGCATTAGCGCTAGCGGAATTTATTCATCAGTAATTCATTCAGATACGGATGGAAATGTTCTGAGACTGATTTCATATCTACGAGTAAGTTCACCTTGGCATTTAAAATGAAGACGTGCCTTTCAAATTTGAATTTGGATTGAATTGAAAACGTAAGCAACTGAAGTAGTACTCCTTATGTGTGTTGTTTTTGTTCAATATGTTGTTCCCGCGATATGTCAGTATTTGTTCGACAGTTCCTTATTTAGTTTTTATTTCAAGTGGCCTTGCGGAAAATTTCACTGGATCCAACTACATATGACGATTTTCGGGTCAACAACTCCATACATGAGAATGCTGAAAATTCAAACGAAGACATCGACTATTTCCATCAAAAATATATTGAAATAGAAATAAGCAATGAAAAGAAAGATAAAGCAATACGCACATTCAATGTAAACAAAATAATACGAATCGTTGTATCCTATTATCAGTTGACGTATATGAGTCCAAAATCAAAAAAATATCCCCTACCATTCAACTTTGAAAAAACTGATGATCAATTTTTAACTAAGCTTAACACATTCAGATAACTGCCTTCAATTTTGAATGGAACCTTACAAGGGTATGGACTCGCATACGACACCACTACAAAAAAAATTGCACCCGAAACACACAGTTTTACCCCAGGGTTGAATCGAACACTGATGAACCTGTCAAGAGTGGAAAAGTGGATCGGGTTTTTCCATACCATTAACGTACTCTGTGAAACACGTTCCATCTACAGTATAGAACTCCAGTTTTGGGCTATAGTATTAAAAGACTTCAAAAAAAAGCAGTGCGATATGATTTGTTTGGCCAATGTAGTATGTCGCTGCATCATAAATGCAAATAAAGCCATGTACCTATATTATGAATGAAGATTTCGATGAGTTTGATTACTCAGGAGGAATGTTGGTAAGGCATAAACTTATCATAAAGGACTTGCATTCACAATTTAAAAATTATCTCGAAAACTTTTACAACAAGTACTATATAAACCTTAAACGAACACGATTAAGACTGGATGAAAAACAATCATTGACGCTACCATTGTAAATGCATGTTCCACAACTAAAGTGTCCATTTGATACCTTTCAATCTAGGTACTTTTTCCTTTAGGATATAATGAAAATGATATAAACTCGGAACCATTATGATAATTAAATTGTAATATTCAGTTTCTGTGTTAGGCACGAGTACTTTTTATGTTTTTTTTCTGTATTTTCTTTTGTCTATTTTTATTTTTATTTTGTAGTAATATAAATTTTTTTTCAATATTACCAGCTTCGATGGGAATAAAGTACACATCTATTTCGATTTTATTGAACTGGTGTTGATTTGATTTGTTGCTCATAAACTAATGAAGTGGACAGTACCGAAACTTGACGATTTTGCTGGAGAGAGAGGGGGGTGTATGAATGTATAAAAATTTGCTGACAGAACTGAACTTCAATGCAAGAACGATCCGAAGAGATTTACTAGGTAAAAGGGACATACATCGTGACCTACTAAATACTCCATGGATTCAACTGATCTATGGGTTGGCACCTTTGTTCAGAAAAAACACGATTCAAAGGGAAATTTTGAAAAATATTCACTATGTTGTTAAGAAAGCACTCCAGGGGCTGATTTGAACTTTTTGGGTCAGATTAATGGTAGAGGCCTTTAGAAATTTTTATAAAACGCAAAATAGGTATCCTCAGTATTCGTCAATTTCATTTGAAAATTCTATCATCAAAATCCTCTATTATACACCAAGTTTTTATTTTCGTCGACTGAACAATACTTCAGATAATGAATACTGAATACAATGTAAAAATCATATTCGGGGTACCACTCTCTGAAAGAGGGGTGGAAATATCACGATATGTTTTAAAATTATCTTTTCCCAGTACAAATGCAAGGTTTTTGTATAAATAAGTAAAACAGACGACATATGCTGATTCACAATGCTCACTTGGAGTATTTACAAATTTTTGCAGGATTTCTGAAAATTAAACCCTCCTCACTCCGAAAAGCTACTGAAGTTTGCCTTACACAGAGAAATTCTAAGTCTACGCGCCGGAAAATAACTTACTCTTATTCTTTCATTTTCATGTTATCTCATAATGAAAATCATGACTCACCTAAAACAAACAAAACAAATTTTCGATTAGTTGATTGACAATAATATTTATGAGAAATACTGAGAAGCAAAAATCTATTCATTTATCTATTTTATTAATCAAAGCTAGGTATAGGTTTAACGATGTTTAGAAACTACAGAGTAAATTTTCAATCGTGTGCTCAAATAAGCTTAAATGGCAGATTATTCAATCCAGTGTCATCCCAAACAAGAATTGGGGTAAATTGTTATCAAGAAGACAACATTGATTTCAGAGGTGAAAAATACTTAGCTGAAAAAAATTTTGGCTTCGGGTCGGAAAAATTGATCTGCGGTTAACACGAAAAAAACAGGGTAGTTATATTTCTTTTTTTGAAAACGAGTTGACAAGTGGTTTTATGAACCAAAAGAAAATTTTGGGAAAGGAGAACCATCAAAAATTGTCCTTAGGGGGTGAGCAGAAGGGGTTTTAGGAGAGAAAACACCTCTATTTCTGCATAAAAAAGGGTAGGGGTATGTTTGGTGTCATTTCCATATAATTTGACCCTTCCGAACTAGAATCTGCTATCACTTTCCCGATTGAAAGCAGAGAAATTTGTGCCACAGAAAATTATCAATTTTTGTAAAAACATATGTAAAATCATAAATTTTCATTTTTTGAGCCCTGTAGGGGTGACCAATTGGATCAAGAAACATGTTTTCTTAGTAATTCGAACCTTCTCAACCCGAATTCGAAATTGGTTTCCAGATAGGAAGTGGGTAATTCTCGCAATTGTCGAATTTGCTCAGAGTAAAATGTCCAATATTCATTTAAATTGACATTATAAATCGTACTTTCTCATTTCTTAACCCTCAACCCTTTCATCGATTGTCCTAATTCGAATCTCTTGAACTCAAACTCGAAGTTGGTTTGCAGTTAGCAAGTACGGAATTCCCGCAGTTATCGAATGTGCATAATGTAACAGTGACTAATTGGTGCTTAAATGCTTAAATTTACAGAATTTTTTCATTTTCAGAACAGCTCTTCAACACTTCAAGATAGAAAAAAAATTATAGAACAGAAAGTTACTGATATTCAACGTTCTACAACTTTTGTTCGAAACTTTTTTTCGTATCGTCAATTCAGCAAATTTTTCCACCCGGTGTCCCCAAAAAAATCATGTTGCAGTAAAAAATCACGATATGACAAAAAACTTGAAACAGAAGTTGTACAGTATTAAAAATTCATCATTTTTTGTTCTACAATTTTTTTCCTATTTTGCAATGGTGAGAAGCCACTAAGAATCTATGCATAGTAGACACAAATTTCACGATCGCGCCACTTCTCTAGTTTCAATCGCAAAAGTAATGACTGATTCAAGTTCAGGAGGGTCGAATTATACGGAAATGATACCAAACGTATCCTTACTCCTTTAGGTGCAGAAATAGGGATGTTTCCACTCCTAAGCCCTTTTCTGCTCGTCCTTCAAGGGCAATTTGTGATGGTCTACCTTCTTCAAAAAATTTTTCTGGTTCATGCTAAAAGAAAAGCCACATGCCATCTGGTGTTCAAAAAAATAAATACCTATACCAGTGCTAACTGCTTAGGCTATAAAAAGTCACTCAACAATTCAACATTTAATTTTGTCTTTTTCGATTATTTCTCAGACATTTCAGTATTCATGGTACAAATTCTTCACATGAAGTCCTGAAAGGGGTTTCCACAAAAAATTAAAATCATCTCCCTCCCCCCTCCAATCAAAAATATATCCTCATTGAAAACTGAAAGTTACAACCGATTCATTTGCAAATCGAACGCAAATAGATTCAATACAGCGTACAATCATGACTCACGAACGACTACGCCATTAATGCAGAAAGTTCACTTCATTCCAATTGAAAGTGGCGAAGCCGGCTGCGGCTGTGGCCCATCGATGCGAGAGAAAAGTCGAAGTCGACGTCGACGCAGAAAGCGTACATGCACACGCATTGTTTCACGTAACCGGTAAGGTAGCTTCGGCTGTTGCGCATATGTAGAGGTACGCGCACGGACGCCAAAGAAAATATGATACAGCATGACTGAAACTAATTCAAGGTCACAGCCACACCTTACATATCAATTTTTTTCTTCATTAGTTTAACTAGTATCTAAAGAATAATACCGAATCGGCAACCGAAGGGGGGAAAATCACAACCGAATTCGTATCACCTTTTCGTATAGACGATCACGGTGTACATAGAGATACTGTTCGCGTGTAATTTTTTTTTATTTATTTAGTTAACCATGCGTAACAACGTTTTGTTTTTCCTCATCGGTCCCTTGCTTCTGGTACCGCATCTCTTCACTTGGCCACGATACGACCACGGTATCAAAACGTAACGCAACGAAAAAGGAAGTCATTATTTTGCAACCTAGACCGTGATCGTGATTTGAATAATTGTACCACGACGACGTCGATTGATAAAAACGCAATACGAATTAACTCTTTTTTTCTTCAAATACAGCCGCTCGATTATCGTCGTTAATGTGCGAGAAAATCTTCCAGGTACTCGTGTCCACAGATCAGCATCTCTGCTGACTATGAGAGTCTGCGATAATACCACGTTATTTACCTACTGGTACTAAATCACCTTCGAAGACTCTGCTGCGTTCTCATCAATGTTGTAAATTACCTTATCCGATGGTTTTTTTCGACACCAACAAGACTAATTGATTATTAATGGAGAGTAGAAAAATTCGAGTGGAATTTCCATCGTGTCGTCCGGGTACAAATGGTTGCAGTTTTTTGTCCCGTCGCGATCTACGTGTTTAAATATGGCATCCTTGATTGAGTCGAGGCATACAACGTTGGTTTTGAAAAAGAGGTTAATTTTATGCCAAAGCACGACCATCATACGCAGGTAAATAGAAGAAAGGTACCGGCAAACATAACCATGTAAAAGTCTTTACATCAACGAGTAATTTAGCATTTTTCCCCTTTCTCAGAATTCTCTTTTGTGTACACCAAAAAAGAAGAAGAAAAAAAAAGGTAAAGAAAAGGCGATATCGTGGCTATCGAAATAAAAACTCGTTATGGAAGAATATATAGGTACTGAAGAATACCAAGACTGAAGGTGGAGAGAGGCAGGGGGAGTGAATTTTCAACACACGTATAATACGTAGCTGTACGAGTACGTACACACGTTTTTCAAACAGCATACTCAAAAAACTTGTTCGTGGCCAATATTTTAACCAAACACTGTAACAATGCCAATGACCAAGTTGATCTGTTGATTTTAGCGAGTTTTTTCCACCGGTATGGCATGGCAGCGTGTGGTAGGGGAAAGATGATGCGATGGGATTATCGAAATTAACGTATGATTACCAACAAATTATACCTGTAAGGAGTTAGCAGCATGGATATCGTCGAGTTTGATTTCTTTATTACTTTTTTAATGGGTGTCTGTTGCAGTATGCATTATGTACTTGGAGTTTGGAGTATCGAGAATGTAGCGGAGCTGGAGATGATGTAATTATCTATCTAACGATATCTGCAAATATCGAGGATTAGGTGCCTGCCAGATACTTATGTGGAGATTTTTATGGTGTACATGGTATAGAATTATGGAGTTTTTGAAGACGTCTAAGGTCTAAGCACTTCTGGCAGAACACTTAGACGTAGAGGTATCTGAGATGCTGAACTGTACGTAGTTGAAAAAAAAACAAAAACGTGAAATTTATTCCGAGATAACGATTTAGAAATATGGCCTTATCTGGCTCCTAAATTACATGAATTTATCAAGAAAAAATCCGAAATGTGATCAAATATTACCCTCGCATAAATATTGGAGTGGAGTGGGAAAAAACCTTGAATTTTGACCAAATCCAATGTGGTGTTTCATTTTGAGTTGGAGATGCGTAATAAAAATTTTTAGACCCCTAGGTCAAAAGAAGATGGGGCTGGAGGTGCTCAAAGTGGGATCACTTTTGAAAAAATCTCAGTTTTTTGCCAATTTTGGGTAGTGCCACCAGCTGGTACTCCGGACACCCCGAAAAGGTGAAATTTGAATTTCTACACATCCCTAAGCGATTGACATCGAAATTGGGTGCCATTTATTGCCCTCTACCAGGACGTTGAAAAGCTGAAGATCGATGAAAAATTGAGATTTTTGAGTTACGAGTACAAATAAAAAAAAAACATTCTGCTTGGTATCAAAATTTTACCTAAGAGGCCCCGATTGATGCAAAAAAAACCTATTTTGGTTAAAAACACTGAAAATTTTTCATTGCAATCTTGCCAACTTTCGATTTTTGTAAAAAATTAAAATCCAATTTTTCGTGGTAAAAATCGATTTTTTACAAAAATCGAAAGTTGGCAAGATTGCAATGAAAAATTAAAAATTTTTTAATGGAAATGATTTTTTGCATCAATAGAGCCTCTTAGAATATCTACTTTCAGCGATTTGTAACTTTTCAACTACCTGGTAAAAGGTAATAGGTGGTATCCAATTTCGAGGTCAATGACCTAGGGAGATGTAGAAACTCAAATGTTACTTTTTCAAAGGGGTGGCCGAGGGACCAGATCAGGCAGGCAACAAACTTATTTTCGTTTTTGTATTTTGCTTTTTTTTTTTTTACAAAAGTGAAGTACAAATCTGTAAAAATAAAAACATTTTTACACTTCGCATTTGCATAAAAAATTTTTAAATTTTGCTTTTTTCTCATGATTATTTTGTAACTTGAAAAAAATCTTTTTGAACGAATTTTCCCCAAAATTTGAATTCATCTTGTTATTTTAGCAAAAACGTTGAAATTTGACGAGAGAATTGAATTCTGGACAAAATTTCCATCATTTTGAGTACCCACATGCCGGGTATGTTGGAAAAAAGAAACAAAATAAAGATATAGTTTCGTTTAACATAACAAAAAATTGGCAATAACGAAATGACAAAATTCACAGAAAACCTCAGAATATCAGAAAACAAAATAACGAAACGAAATGAAAAAATCGACTGACCCAGTGTTGCCAACCGCCTTCTCAAATAATCTTGATATTTTGTCTTAAGATTTCATATTTTAACTTTTGATCATTCTGATACAACGAAAACTTGATAAATTTTTTTAAAAAAGGGAAAAAGTAATGATACAATATTTTTTTTTCAAATATGAAAAAACATTAAAACAATAAGATCAAAGAAAACATGATAAATTTTAAATAAAAATCATGGAATTTCCGGGGAATTTCGTCTTAATTTCGTAAAACTGAATAAATCTTGAGAAAACTTGAAAAATCTTGAGATTTTTTGAAATATCTTACAAATATCTTGAGAAAATCTTGTAAAGGCATGAAAAATCTTGAGATCTAAAGATAAATCTTGAGGGTTGGCAACGCTGGACTGACCACAAAACGAAATAACAAAATAGCGAAAAAAAGTTTCATTTCATACCCTTGCTTCCTGGATAAAAATGGTTTTGATGTATTTGTAGTTAGGTCTATCATGTAATTAATGTACTCGAATAATTTGATCAAATGATATGCAACTGAATCAGAACCATTGTATTTTACACAGATTTAGTGATAAATAAAAATATCAGATATAGTCTCGTCTTTCTATTCAAGGTGACAGCTGCCAAGATTCTCTTCACAAAATTTTCATTTGAGTGTCACGTTTAATTTTTTTTTTAAAGGAAATAAGACACTGGTTAGATACTGCTCTCTACAGATAGATATACAATTGAAAAAAATCCCAATATTGAAAAAAAGGTGCTGGCATATGAAAAATGACCGATTTGGGAATCAATACCTAATGATGAGAAGATTGGTATAATTTTCGAGCATTTTACACGTCATCTAAACGATGTATATTTAATGAGGGGCTCGCGACAAATCAATAATTTCAGACAATGCTTTGGGGTACTCGACGACATCGACATGACAACAAATTATCCACATGAATATCAGTTTCGCACGAATTTATAGTACGTAGCTAAGTAGGTAGGTAGCTAGGTACATATTAGCCAGGTAAAATACCTAATACAATGGGTGTACTTCTACTTCACATGGACTCTCAATTACATAGTTGTCTCGTTTCGTCTCATCAAAATCACTAACCACTATTGAAATTATCGGTACGGAGAAAATTCTTTGAAAAAATCGCTTACTAAACAAGCTGCGAGGTAAAATACTAGAACAAGAGTTCATAAAATACGAACACGAAAACACAAATGAGCCGATACCTCGAAGTGTAAAAAAAATGCCACTTTGGCTGCGTATTGATTCTCTATAGTAAAATAAACACCATCGCGACGATAGATGGAATGAAAACTCGAACAATAGAATTTTTCTACGTACGATTGAGAAAGATTTCAGTAGGAGGTGATTTAAAATGGAAATGCGTTGTAATTAATTTTCATTTCAAGGTTTTAATAAATTAATCGATATATAAGAACGTTTTATAAAAAGGTATCTCTCTAAGTCGAGCTCAGTCTTTATATTTTCTTTAATATGCAGATCATTAGCCGCAGCAGCGAGCTTACCAGGGCAGGCGTAAATGAGAGCAGTAAACTCTCAAAGTACATATGCCGGGAACCTCCACGTTGATGGCCGATGCCCTTGGAAACGGCAAACATACTCGATGGAAAGGTTGATAGCGCAGATAACCACTTGACTATGTGTACAAGACGGTGATGCGTGTAGCTGCGAAGATCCTATACCGCCAGCACCAGCACCGCCACTATCATCTTAAGGTGGACCTTTTTTAAAACGTGGAACGCCTTCGGTTAATGTACGCGTTATAGGCTTAGGTGTACAGGTAAGTGAAATTCACATTTATCAGCGAAAACTAATACTAGGTGGTAACGACGCAACAGTTTTATTACGCTCAGAGGTGCATGCTTTATTGATGTTGGTTTTGCTGCGCTTCCTCTATACGTGGTCGCCAGCACCGAACGCCAGCTTATTCAAGAGGTAACATTATCACAGTATAAACACCAAATACCAAGCTAGTGTGCTGGCTCATAGGTATACTGATGTATGCACTATACATATACATGTGTACATACATAGAGCTCGAACATGAAACAGAATCAAACCAGTTCGAACATTCGCAGTGAATTTTTCTCCAACTATATCCATCGAGCACGGAATGCCAATAAGAGCTAATTTCTTAAACGTATTTCATATTTGTGAACCGTAGTTCAATGAGAAAATATAGAGTAATGCGAGTAATTTGGAGATACTCGTATAAGCAGAAGCTCGTACTGGCTCACATGCTTGGAAATGTTTCTTTAGTGATGATCGCGATGTGGTAGAATCTGGATAGCTCACTTTTTAGATCTTCTAATTGAGCTGAACGAGGTACTTGACTTGAGTAGATTTCTAAATCGTGTTCTCGGACTGGCTATACTTGAATGTATCTATGTGATCAAAGGATTATTCGAGATAATCCCGTTCTATTTTGAATGCTGAGTAAATGAATACGAAACACACGACGAATATTGTGAAAACGCCACTCAACCAGATTGCCATCGAGATGGATACCATGAGAAGGTTCTCGGCGAAATGAAGATATTGATCTAGTAATTGATGGAAGTATTATTATTGGTATGGCCAACTGAACATGAAATGCGAAAATTTGAAATAATTTGCATTGAGATGAAAATTATGAAATTCCATTTGCTTTTTTGAAATTCAATGACAAAACCAGTTGAAAGGTCGCGAAATTTAAAAGTTCTGTTATATGTGCCTTTTTTGTTTGGTTCATATCTTCATACTAGAATTGAGCGATGTTTATTTTTAACCAAAATACTCAAAACGCACCATACCAAGCATTCACTATTACATGGAGTGGAAAAATGTAGCAGAGAACCTACGGGGATTAAGTTGCCACCCACAGCTCAAAACAACCAATTTTAAGCGAATTTGAAGCAACCTGAAAAATAGAGCAGCAATCTAAAATGTAAAATATTCCATCAACAGGAGTTTCTTCTACAAATATCTCTGTGAATAGGGATTTTTTCAAAAAAATTGTTCATACAAAAGAAATTATAAAAAAAAATTCTACAATAAAGGTTCTTATGAATTTTTTCCTAAATACAAAATTTAGAGAGTAAATGCCTTGATTAATTCAATTACTCTGGATATCTGTCGAAAATAATCCTTCGGGAGTTTTTTTTGCAAATATCTCTGTGAATAATAATTTTTTCGAAAAAACTGTTCATATGAAAAATATTCCAAATGAAATTGTCTACAAAAAAGATTCTTATAAATATTTTCCTAAATACAAAAATTAGGGGGTAAATGACTCAATTATTATTGCGGTTGCAAAAAGCTCCGTAAATATTGATTTTTTTTGAAAAAAAAAACTCGTCCTTTGGGCCTTGCCCGGGAGAATAGCCCTCGCTTGGTTCTGCTTCCATACTACCTATGAAAGTATAAAACGTAGGATATGCTTTTATTTTTTATGTGAAGTCTAACAAAATATTATAATTTATAATTAATTAAAAATGTCTGGAAATCAAATTTTAAAAAGATCCAAATTTTTACAAGTCCTAAAAGTTCGAATCTCTTGAATTTTTCAAATTCAAGAAGTCTAATTTCTGACAAAATGTCTAAAAGTCGGTGTGATTTCTGAAATTTTTTTCAAGTTCAGAAGGTCTAATCTCTAACAAAATATCTGAAAGTCAGCATGATTTCTAAAAGGCTGTCTGACAAAATGTTTAAAGTCAGAGTGATTTCTAATTTTTTTTTCAAGTTCAAAAAGTCTAATGTCTGATAAAATATCTACAAGTCAGCATAATTTCTGATTTTTTCCAAGTCCAAGAAGTCGTTTGAAATCTGGAAATTTTTCCAAGTCCTAAAAAGCCTGACAAAATGTTTAAAAGTCATGTTCGAGGAATTTCGTCACGGAATTTCGTGACTTTTTCACGGATTAGAATAGTTGCTTTCGACGTTCATGTAAAATTATTCTTTTGGATTTCTTTTTGCAAATATCTCCGTCAAAATTGATTTTTTGAAAAAAATGTTCGTATGAAAAATATTCCAAATAAATTTTTTTACGAAAATAGTTCCAATGATTTTTTTCTTGAACACAAAATTTAGGGAGCAAATGGCTTAATTGATACGATCGCTTCGGGTATGTCAAATTAAGATACTGAAATGGCAGTACATTTCTATTAAAAAATCTTTAATTTCGACCTCGTGATCTGCAGTTCTCAACAAAATTACATTTCTTTAGCAACTTGAAATACGTAGTTTCAAAACGAGGATATGTGACTTTTTCTACAAATTCTTGGCATCAGTCGAGTAGGAAGGTAAACCGAGAAGTTTATTGGATCTTTCAATTCAAAAATATATTTTTAGAAAAAAACAGATATTTCCATTCACATTTTGATATACGAAAAAATCAATAATGTATCAAAACTTAACCTACGAGGTGGTTTTTTTTGGTGAATTCGTCCAACTACGTAGTAGACGTACAGTTACTCGATCGTTTCAAGGTGAACAATTTTTTGACTTTGTATCGTCTCCTTAATTATCGCCTGCAAAGCGGTAGAATGTATCCCTTAGCCTAGGGCGTGTGATATGATTAGGTTAGTGACGTGTGTGGCTTTGGATAACGTTATTTTTGGAGGTTTTACCTTCCAGGCTATATAAATTTCCTTCAAACTGAGGTAAGAAATATCCTTTTTTTCTCTCGAATCGATCATCTACAGAAGGCTCGAATACCTACATAAGTATTTCAAAGAAGTTGGTCATTCGGTAGTCTCCAGTGATTATTTAGTTAAAGACGAGAGAATCTGGTCGGGAAAAAAGTCGACCGATGATACAAATACGAAGATAATATTTACATTTCAGCATCTCGGATAATTGCATTTCTTTTCCACCTAGCACTGGATTCGATAAAAATCACATCTCCTCTGCCTCTCCTCTACAACCGCAGCAAAAATTTAAGCTAATGACCGTAATGAAAAAACAACATCTGGATATTCTGGTTTGTAGTGCGAGGTGAGTTCGCGGAAATTCGAATTTATTTCTCTGGTCGTACCAAACGGTACACGTAGATACGTGTTTTCCTTGTCCATCTATGTTTATGTAAGTGTTTCTTTCTCTTTCCTTCATTCGCTTTCTTACAGAGCAATCGAAATTGATATGTGGAGGATTATTTGCGGTGCGAAATTGACTAATGATATGAGATTCGCAAGTGTGTTTCTGTTTATGTTTGGTCTGATGCCAGGTACCTGGTACCAGGCACGAGATGGTTGGAATTTACGTACGTCGTAGTTGTTTACTGTATCTGTATGTATACATACGTGTATAACCAGGTGCTAAAGATGCTGCGAATAGCGAGATGAAAAAATTCACCTAAGGAAAGGTGCGGCAGCGGGCAACGATACAGCTGAAATCCCGAGTTTTCCATCACAACACGAGTTACATAAATGGTGTGGAAATTCAAATTACATAGGAGTGGAGGATAATGAGAGGAATGTCGGATCGACCACATTGATGGGTTTTTTTCTCTTTTTCGACTTATTAATCGATGTATTAATAGATATTCTTGGTATCGAATGAACTTATCTAGTGAGTAGTCTGAAGAGATTTAATAATTCGCGAAGGTTCATGGAAAACCAAATCATGTAGCTTTAAATCAAGTAGGTATTTTTTGGTAGTTGTCTTATTTATGTAGTTGAAGTTGAAATGGCAACGTAATAAAAAACATCTTCGAGGGTTCTGCTCACATAAAAATAACCAATGAAAAAATCATATCGAGCAATTTTTTTAAAAATTAGATGACGTTTTGATCATAAAATTCTTGATCAAATTTGAAATCAAAAAGAAGAAACATTGATAAACCATGTTCCATCTTTTTAAAATCATCGAAATTTTCCAATTTCTTGCAATTAATTGTGCGATTTCAGCTAAATCGAGAAAATTTCAATTTTTTAAAACTTATTTTATGCAAAAATTTTTTAAAGTCAAAAATACTCAATTCGTGAAAAAAAGCAAAAAAAAATTAAAGTGGTCTCGATTTTGCTGAAATTGCAAAATATGATAGATATCAACTTGAAACAAGTCCAGACATGACTTTTAGGCCCCTAAGTCATCTCGGAGGAGGTTGTGAGTTCCCAAAATAACGTCATTCGGGTATTTCAAAAGAAAATTGGAAAAAAGGGGGAAAATGAACGAATTTGGTCTGAATGTTTGATAGTGTAATATATGGGTGTCGTTTGATGATTTATTGAGAAAAAACAAAATTCGACCAGAAATGACTCATTTGAGAGGAAAAAATGGGCAAAAAAATTGTTTTTTTTTGCATTTTTGAAGATAAAAGTCCAAAAAAATATGAGGTTGAACATCCAGACTAGGTACACAGTATATTTTTTTCAGAATTGCACCTCCGAAAGGGGTCACCAAAATGACCATTAGAAATCCTAAAATGCCCGTATGACCTTGAAAAAGAGCTCTAATTTTTTTTTAATTCCATGAATTACCCTTGGTACTGTCAACTATCTCTGCAAATTTGAAAAAATTTGGTTGAAAATGCCGAAATAGAAATTTTAAATGAAAATTCACATTTAACCCCTCTTCCCTCCATCCCTCCCAGAAGGGGTTAGTGGTGTTTTAGGTCATACGGACCAACTTCCACCGGATAATTTTGAACTCGGTTTTGGGGCCAAATCACCCCCATAAACCTGGCTATGCTCTTTTCGATTGTCTTTCAAGCCCTCCCCACCCACAAAATAGGGGTTTCAAAATTTTGAAAAATGATTTTTTCAATATTTAAAAATTTGTTCAAAAGTTAACCGTTCACTTGATAAAATTTTTTCAAAATTGAACTTTAAAAATTTCTGAAATTTTTCAAGTCCAAAAAATCGTGTGAGAACTGAAGTTCAAGTTTAGAAAGTCTAAAATAGCCTGACAAAATGTCTCAAAGTCAGCGTAATCTCTAAAATCTTCAAAAGTCCAAAAAGTTTACCTAACAATTGGCGTGATTTATAAAATTTTCAAAATAAAAAAAGTCAGATTAAAAATTAGCTTGATCTTTGAAATTTTCCAAGTCCAACTAAATCCAAAATGTAATCTTAAAAATCATTGTGATCTCTGAAATTTTTCAAGGACGAAGAATCAGTGAAAATCTGAAAATTTTTTCAAAGTCCAAAAAAATCTGACAAAATGTCTAAAAATCAGCGTTGCGGAATTTCGTTTCGTTTTTCGCAAGTTTAATCATCGCAAAAGCATATCCTACGCTAAAAGGCAGTATTTATCCTTCACTTGGAATTTAAAAGAAATATTGAGATTATTTTCTCACAAAAAAAATTTCGAATGGTCATGGGGCACCTCAAACCCCAGCCCAAATCGTTGTATTTTTTTGTCAACTCTCAAAATTTGGTATTTTAACAAAACTGTCATTAAATCATAATTTGTCATATCTTTCGGTCATTTTTTCACTATTTCAGCAAAAAATTATTGAATCATAAATTCAAGGTAACGCTTTTTCCCTCCTTGAAATGAATTTTTTGAGGTGTGGAGTAGCTTTCCTTGCATCATGACATCCCTCGACCTGACTTCGTCGAAAGAAACGAAACCCTTCATAGTTCATGAAATGAGATCACTGGCAATTTTCATTTCTTCAGAGCACCTCCTCATCCCCCAATTTTCCTTCCGTACACTTCTGGTTTGAATTGCTCATCATTAATCTCTCTTTCTCTCTCCATCTTTCTTTCCACGCATTAATCCATACTTCAATTATATTATTTACTCAACCACTCGCTATACACATTGTACTCCAAGTACCTTCTCGTACTACGTACACGAAAAACAGAATAAATAAAAGTAAAAAGAAAAAGAAAAGAGAAGAAAGAAATGAAAAAAAACCGACATAATCGATCACCGAATCAATTTCCAAAGGTGTAACAATCAATCGAGACGTACGACCTTGAAACCTTGAACTTACATTAACGTGACATTGATCCGACGAACGGCCAAATACTACGAGTAAATTAAACTAGACTCGCAGCATGCGAAAAAATGCTTTTGATAAATGTACACATGATAAATCTATCTGATAAATAATTTATTCCAATAGATCGAATGTGGTTGTGCTCTGTGTAATGTAAGTACATACCTATTCCAAACACCAACCAACTTCAATCTTTTACTTTAGACACGGACATGACAAAAAAAAAAAACCACGTACAACTATTTGTACGTACAATTGTATTTTGTAAACTGTCCTAATAAATAGGGACAAAACACACGACAAGTACTTGTAAGTCGTAAGACGTTTTCAAGACACGTTGGTACTTTCTATACGTATTTGTAGGTACAAATAAACAAAAAATAAATAAAAACTGACAACAACGCCCCATAAATCGGTTCACAAACCGTCCAAGCAAAGAGCAATATATCCAAGTAGACATATATTGGTCGTATGGATATGGAAACACAGGCCCAAGCCCAAGGTGGCGTTGGAATTAATAACAATTAAATTGATCTCTATGTTTTGGCATTTCCAGCGAGATAGTGGGGCGTTTAACGACGTGTTAAGCAATTACGATTAACTTACAGGAACTTTTTAATTTGTTCGCTTACAATACGACGGTTACGACGACCTTGTTTGTTGGCTTTGATTTCTTTTTTTTCGGCGGCTACGTCGAACCTTTTTTTTTATTTTTCGCTGCCGAGCGTCGCGCCGTGGCCACCGCAAATATCGCTCGCGCTTTGGAAAGCCACCGATATAATAATTTTCGCGCAGCGTGTAATTTAAAAAGAAAAATCTGGTTTAATCCGACCGACAAACGACGACGATTTAATATTTTACGAGGCTAATCAAACGCTCGTTTTTTCTCTCTCTGTCTCTTTTATACTCGTAATAGAGAACTAAGTCGTCGCTGTTGTAAAATAATCTGGTGATGAGTCGAGACGGAAAACTTGGCGAATCGAACGACCGGAGATGACTTTGTGGGTGGGGGTTACGAGATCTTTATCATTATTGACGACTGAAATGTTGAACAAAATGATAGAAAATTTGTTTTTCGAATGCGTTTTTCAATTTTCATATCGTTGGTAAAACGATATTTTCAAATTAAAAGCAATTGACGAGTACCAAAAAGCTAATCTTGTGCAGCTCCAAAATAAAAAAAGTGTAGTCACAAAAGTTCAAGCAGCCCAAAAAGTTTTCAAATTTGAAAACAAAAGTCGAAATTAAGCGTAATTACGATTTTTGGCTTGAAAATAATTTTTCTAAAAGCAAGAGGTATTTTGATCTAAAATCACAAAAATTTGCAAAAGTTTAAAATATCAAAATCTGAGATCAAAAACAAAAAAGAGTCACAATTTTTGATCAATTTTTCCAATCATTAGGTAATTTTTGAGCCAAAAACTACACAAATGATATCATTTTAATTCTGAAGCCGAAAAAAATCCAAATTTTGAAATCAACGAAAATGATATGTGACGTAACAAATGTAAAGGAGCTTAGGTCTAAAAAATCAATTTTTTTTATTTTTCAATTTTAGTGTTGAGTAGAAAACCTCTCCTGGTACCTAGCAAAATCGAAAAAAATATACTTTTTTTTGAAGTTACGCTTCCTTTACAATAGTCAGTTCACATGGTCACATATTTTTTAAATTGTTATTTTGATATAGTCACATTTTGATTTCAAAGTCAAAAAAAATAAATAAAACTTTAAATCAGATCAGAACTGTGATCTTTTTTTACCAAAATTCTCCATCATGATTTTGTATCTTGAAGCAACCAAAATTTCATAAATTTGATTCGAAAGTCATTAAAATTGCATTCTAAAATCTTGAAAACCCCATCATTTGAAATTGAAAATAAAAAATTATCCGAAATTTTTGACTTGAAAATCAATTTTTTAAAAAGAATCATGTTCTCGAATGAAAAGTTTCGTGATACCTAAAACTTATTTTCAGAATCGTAATTTAATTTTGAAGTTATGAAAAAATTCATGATTTTGATAAATAAAAATAAACCACGAAAAAGTTATGAATGATTTGGAATCAAAATCATTTTTTAAAAATTCATAGATAATGTAATATTTTTAAGAAACTCTTGGTAGAATATACTGAAATTTTGGAAAAATCATATTTCTGAAAAAATTAATTGAACATTTAAGTACAAATTTTTAACTTTTTCCTCTCCAAAGGGAGCTGCATAACCTTATTAAAAGCCAACGTTTTGAGTCAATATGTACTTTGGTATTTCCCCTCTACTATATGTAGCTACAGAAACGAAAAAAGAGGTGACGGTGAGGGGAGGGGCTAGGGTAAATCATTCCCACTCAAAATTCGTCAAAAAGTATGCAAATTTATGAAAAATTGATCCTACTCGTATTTCGTTTAATATTGAAAAATTATGTAATTTCAGTGAGATTTTGCAAACAAATTTTAAAAATTGACCAAAGTTTGAAAAATTGGTCAAATTTTGAAAATTTGTTGAATCAAGTATTTCTGAAAAATGTGACGATTTGTACGAATTTTTTCCAAAAATTTGGAAAATCATCGAACGACTCTCTCAATTTTTTTGAATTCATTTTTTCAAAATATCAGCCACCAAATTTCTTATTTTACCTCCCCCCCCCCCCCCCCCCCCCCC
>FIZU01060907.1:0-19558 GCA_900064475.1 Pseudococcus longispinus
TTGTCTATTCGTTTTGTTGAAGGAACTACGTAATTTTGCATCACTCTGTATGCAATGGATTTCTTCACAGTCTCATTTTTACCAAAATTATATTCAAGTTTTTGAATAAATAGGCATCAACGAAAATAACGTGCTTACAATATTGGTTTTTTAAACATTGTCAGGTTCTGTGCGATCTTTATCTTATATTAGATATAAAAAATCATTCTCACTCAACTAATGGAGTAAAGGCGTCGAATTAATATATAATTTGAGCACGTGAATTTTCATATACAATATCTATACATTTTTAAAAATAGGATCGAAATGTATTTACTAATAAAAATTGCAAGAATCTTTAACCTTGCTAGGTGTTTTATTAGGGCGAAAATTCAACGCAAAAATATTTCATAATGGAAAAAATACGCCTTTGGGTATTAAAATATGCAATATTATTTCTTACACATTCGAATTCTTTTATTACTTTCGAAAACGCCAATTTATTCATGCGACGAAATTGTCGAGAAATGATTCGGTATTTTAGTTTTTTAAAAAGGTTTTGTTTCGAAATTGCAAATTTTTAAAATTGAAAGGGGTAGTGAGAAGAATTTCTCTGGAAAAAATCAAAGATGCCCATGACATATTTTTAAAACGAAGAGATGCGATTGTTGCCTACCTTCCATTCTGAAGGAGCTAAATGCAATATTTTTGCACTAAGAAAATTAGATTTGTTCGTATATGCAGGGTGTTTCATAGCTAATGTTTCTCCTTCCTGGGTGAGTAGGCAACTAATGCAGAGCACAAGTAAGAATGTTTGACTACCTTGGAATTGAAGGAGCAAACTTATGCTCATTCAAAAATGAAATGTTTCCCAATCTTGTTTATCGTTTTTGATTTGTCATAAAATTTCAATGATGATAGTTAGCAGGTTGCGGTTTATGCCACTAGAAAGAGTATTTATTCTAGTTTTTTTTCATCCAAACGTTTTTAGGGTTAGATGATCGGGGAGCCCGAATAACTAATAAAATATTCAATAGAAACAAAAAAAATCATGTTTTTTTAATTTTCGAAAAATTTCAACTTTTTTAACATCTTATTATGATTTATGAACCGAAAATGAGCAGATCACGAAATTCCGGATCAGATCGCAAGATTTTCTACCTGATCAGATCAAGATCAGATCAGATCGTGATGTTTTCCAAAAAAGATAAATTTTCAAATTCGTCAAATTGAAACCAAACGTTTCTTCTTTTTTTACTTGCACAATTTAATTAATGTAAAAATGAACAAGCGATTGTAATAATTAATAAAAATAGTAGCTTTGAGGTTTGGGAAGAGGGGGAAGCTAAGAAGTTGTCAAACCAGTTTTTGGTGAGTTAATACGGTTTGACTGGTTTTGGGTAAGTTGTTGAATTCGTTTGGGTTCGGATTGTGTCGGATTCTATCGGATCCTGTCGTTTACATTCGGGAAGGTGGATCCCGCCAATCACAACCGATGTTTACCTCCAGTTAAAAATGTAGAATTTCTTTCATTACGATTGAGAACGTCAAATAGACCATTTTTAGCAGGGATGCAAACTGTAAAGTGAAACTGAAAACTGAAAACTGAAATGATTTTTCGAGACTGAAACTAAAGCTGAAACTGAAAAATCGAAAACTGAAACTGGAATCTGGAAATTGAAACTGAAAAAACTATTGGTTTCAGTTTCATTTTTTTTATGATCCTAAATGCCAATTCTTGTTTCGTTTCAACGCAACGTTTAATCAGGGATGGAAAAGTGAAATAAAACTGAAACGATTTTTCGACACTGAAACTAAAACTAAAACTGAAAAATCCAAAACTGAAACTGAAACTGAAAAGTGAAAAGTGAAACTGAAGTTCAAAACTGAAACTGAAACCCCCAAAACTGAAAATTGAAACCCGAAATTGAAACTGAAATTATTTCAGTTTTCCATCCCTGATTTTTAGCAGATTATTCATTTTATTTTTGTGATTCATGCTCAAATTGATTAGTTTGTAGTCGTAATTTTTTTTATGGAATGTAATGTGAAAATTCGGTTTATGACTACACCCCTTGGGCTGTGGACAGATCTTTCAAATACGATCTTTTTTTTAACGATCATTCTGCTTATCTTTATTAGGAATTCAACTTGTGTAAAAAAAATGCGCTCTCTTCAATGGCGTAAACTCAAACTTTTTATCTTGTTCAAATCAAAAATCATGTGTGTTTAATTTCAGGAGAACCTCTTGAAAAAAATCACTCTTACGGGCAATTGATATTATTATGATGAAATTTGAGTAAAAAAAGTGACTTTTTTAGGGATTTTTCTCAAAAATTAACTCGCATAACTTTTGATTTTAGCAAGAGAGAAAGCTAGTGTTATGTCATAGAAAGAGGGGTTTTTCACACAAGTCATTGAAAAAATTTTCAAAAATTAAAAAAAATGAATTTTTTTGAACATTTTATTAGTTATTGGATCTCCACGATTACCTTACCACAAAACCTTCAAGATGAAGAAAAACTAGATTGAACTCTCCTTCCAGTAGTGCAAACTGCAACCATCTTGACTGAATTTTATGACAAATCAAAAACGATGAACAAGATTGAAAATTTTTTTAGATAAGTATTACTTTTCCCCTTCAATTCCAAAGGTAGTCAAACATACTTACTTGTGATCAGCATGAGTCGCCTACTTGTCCAGTACAAGGAAGTGCATTAGCTATGAAACACCCTGTATATTCCCTGCAACTTTGAAAATAGGCAATTTTGTCAAGATATTATCATTTTTTTCTCAAACTATTCCAGTATTATTCTAAACTCCACATCGGTAGATAATTTTTTTGAAACATTTGAAGATCGATGCCCCTTCTTTGTATCAGATTTAATTAATTTGTTTTATTATTGCAAAAAAAATCATTCTTTTTCAATAAAAAAGATACTTACTGAAAAATTCCAAATGAAAATATGATTTTTGAATAAAATAATGAAAATTGAACAAACACTGGGAATTTTGATTCTAAAGTAATGCGAACTTGCGCTTAACCAGGCACAAATATTTTTTCAAAGTACGGGCCTAAATTGGAAAACAAACGAAATTTTTGAAATTCATCTGTTTTTTTTCTTTCCTTCATCTTCATCGTTCTTCGTTGAAAACACAGTGATACCGAAAAAAAATCTAAAAAATAATGAAAATCGTAGGTATCTTTGGGCTTTGCGGTTTCATTTACATTTTCACCAAACGAATGCATCCATTTGCAAAAAAAAATCCAATTTTAACTCAAAAATCAAATATTTTATTAATTACTTTGATAAAGCATGCGGATATAGAACGATCAAAGGTGTATGCAACCAATATTGACCGCTATTTCGGTTCATATGTAGTTCCAAATAAATAAAAAAAATAACCCTATGCATAGATATTTAATTTTTCAAAAGTAAACAATTCATACAGCTGATTTCTCTATCTTTACCACACTCGTCAAACAACCTACGTAGGTAGATATAAAAAAGTAGGTTACTGTTGGTTCTTATAAATGAAAATAAATCGAAAATATAAAGTCGATCGGTTTTTTTTAATATTAAAAAGTACTTCATTCAAACGAAATTCGTTTGCCGGATGTCTTTTTTGAACGAAAAATAGATATACGAGTTGGAAATTAGCTCGAATTCGTATTAAAGAAATTTTTCCTAGATTCGAACTTATATCAACGTATTCAAATTACGTAATTAATAATACTGTAAGATCTGGTCCCAAAATGGTCAAAAAATAACGAAGAAAAACTGCAGCAGTAAGTTTATAAAACTTAAATCCGTTATTTTTGGATAGAATCTCATAACGAAGCGGAGACCAGCGAGATTAAGTTGATATAATCTCACTGAGAATGCCCATTACCTTGATATACTGCAGGTTATTTTCACCCTATTAAAAATTTCTCGAATCAAAGTTACCAACGTTTCGTATTTTGAATTCTATCCCTGGTGGTTTAGGTGTTTTTTTTTTGTTTCGCTTACATATCCAACGTGATATTTTTTCACACTCGAGTCGTTGTGATGAAGTTGTCTGTTTTTCAAGGGGGAATATGTGCAATGGTGACGATGTAATTTATTAAACAAGATGAGATGAAGTGTTGGTCGTTGTGGTATTAGCAGAAGTTAATGCGAGAAGTTTTTCTTGTTGGGGATTTTTTCATCACCCCTTCCTTAAATTTAGAAACTTTTACAAGTATAAAATTGCATTCAACATTTTCAAAAACGAAGCTCGATTATCGAATTTTTAAATCAAATACAGAAACGTTGTTCAATTTTTTGGGAACCTTATACATTGATTATTAAAATCCCCAGTAACTTTTTGTCGTATCACTAGATATGACGAAGAATGAAAACAATAAGAATAAATTATCAATTTTCATCGTGTTTCTTGTTCCTTGTAAATAACACACGGTAGTCGTCCCACTCCCAATGGTAGGTAGACTTGACAACATCATTCTACCATGAGAAATCGATGTGACAAAAACTTAATCGAAACAACTTAATAAAAATATTCCACGCTCTTAATCAGTTACTTAATTAAAAAGTTTCAATCACAGTCGTCAGTACCAAGCCGACGAGTTATAAATTTCAATAAAAATGTGCCCACGAATCGCTAATTGCTTTATTCGTAATTACTGCCCAAACTTTGGGGAAGAAAAAATACGTGTAGTAATCATCGACGATATTTGATACTTAATTATTAAAACTTGGTGTTTTATTGTTGGTTTTTCTTTTTCATCGGCCTAATCACGACAATATTGGGAAATTTTCCGTTTAATTTTTCACTTTTGGCATATTATTAGAGGTTTTAAAGGTCTGAGGTATATCTACTTTTGTATTCAAAACCAGATACAATGGAAACGTTCCAACGAAGAAGTACCTAATAAATACTTAATTGGCACGTAATAAAATTCGCTAGTTTTTTATCGACTGAACATTTTAACTGTCAAGTTTCCCCGCAATAGCTGAATGAATGAATGAGAATTTTGTTTAGAGACTACAGACGTCTTGTTCTTTGTCGTATACTCTTTTTTTTCACATTTTTAGTACAATAGGTAACCTATGAGTATGTGTATACAGTGTGTTCTGATAGTAGTGCACCGCCTTCAAACGAGTGATGCTACCACCAAAATTACACAAGTACATACACAATTGCCAAACGCAAGATTTGAGTTTTCTTCAGTACTTACGTCATATGGTAACTCCTTTAATAATATTGTTAGGCGAAATTTGTCCAGAACTTTTTTGTAGGACTTTTTTAGCTCTAAAAAATGAGTTATATTCATGTTTTGCCTAACTACGAGATTGAAGGAGCTAGGATGATTTGAAAATTTGTATGCTTCAAAAATACCCAGGTACTTCAATGTGAGAGTTGGACAAAATAAGGGACTTTTTCGATAAAATATGTTATATTCTCCTGACTAAATCATATACATATTTTGTCTAACTCCAAAATTGAAGGAGCTACAACCATTTGAAAAATGAAGTGTCATACTGCTTTAAATTTGAACTTGGATAACATTTTATAGATATTACCTTATAATCCATCTTGCAAAAAATATAAAATCCCTTTAGGTACTTATCAGCTCCTTCAATTTTGGAGTTAGACAAAATTTACACCCAATTTATTTTAGAGAATATGCAATATTCTACTCAGAAATTCTAGTCAAATTTTGCCCAACTCACAATATTGAAATATATATTTAAAAGACATACAAATTTTTAAATCATCCTAGCTCCTTCAATTTCAGAATTAGGCGAAACATGAATATAACTCATTTTATAGAGCTTAAAATGTTCTACAAAAAAGTTTCAGACTAATTTTTTCTATCTATACTATTAGAGGAGTTATGATGCTCTGAATAAAACGCCATAAATTTTGGAGATCGGCAAATGTGCATGCCACTAAGTAGATTAGGTAGCAGCATCTCTGGTTTGAAGGCGATGCATCAATGTCAGAACACCCTGTAGGCAGGCAATAATTTTACCGTAGATGGAACTCGAGTACACAAACCAAAAAGCTTTCATGATTAGTTGCCTATTTCGTAAACTGAAGGGGCTATGAATTTTTCAAACTTGAAAATAATCAGTTTTCAGATACTTGAGAATAAGTAAAAAATGTTTGGATCATTCAAATGATGGTCGTACTAGAAAGTGTTCGAGTGGACAGTAAAAAATTGTTATTACTACAGGTTGCCTATCTTTGAAATTAAAAGGGCAAACCAAATTTTAAAATTTATCAAAATAATGAAGTTTCAACTTTTTTCCAACATATTTGTACAAAGAGCTCTTCGTAATTGCCGACATAAGACCAGTGAGGTGGTTGAGAAGGGGGTTGGTGCGTGTGAGTGGTGGTAGGTGGTGGTGGAGGAATAGGGCTTCCTTCGACGACGGAAGTAGCTTGAAAAATTTACTGAAAAACTCAAAAATTTGATGGTTTGTTGACTACTCCAATTGTCGAAGGAGGCTTAAGCCCCCCCTCTTCTCACCCCTTCCCCCGGTCTCATCCCTGGCAAGTACGAAGTATCCTTTATACGTTGAAAATAAAAATGCGGCTAAAAAGTTACAACTTTATCAAAATTTTGAAATTTTTCAAATTTGGTTGGCTCCTTCAATTTCAAAGATAGGCAACCATACTATCCAATACGACCGTCATTTGAATGGTCCAAACATTTTTTAATTATTCTCAAATATTTGAAAAATAATTATTTTCAAGTTTTAAAAATTCTTAGCACCTGCAATTTACGAGATAGGCAACCAATCATGATGTAATTTTTTGTTTGCCTACTCGAGTTGCATTTATGGTAAAATTATTGCCCATGTTTCATTTAACACCCTGTACGTAGGTAGTATGAATAGCTGAGCAAAAAATTGTTGAGTGATCCATTGAATTCAACTTTTTTCTAAAAAAGGCCAAAACTGGATTTTAATTCTCTCCCCTCCATTCCCCTATATTCTTTGTTCCTATTACCCATACACGATGTTCTAATAGTACTGCACCGCCTTCAAATCAAACATGCAGCTACCTTATCCACGTAAGAGTATGTAAGTTTATCGACCCAAGACTTGAAGGGGCAAAGTTACGTATTAATAATGATGATTTTTTTTCAAAATTTCGTAACTATGTTGATAAAGTAAATAGACTTTTTTTTTGAAACTTTCTTGTAGAACTTTTCAAGCTCTACAAAATGAGATATATTCATGTTTTGCCTAATTCTAAAATTGAAGGGGCTAAAATGATTTGAAAATTTTGTAGGCATTATAACTCTTACAATTATCAAGTTGGACAGAATTTTGTGAAAGTCATTTTTTTGCAGAGCTTTTTGAGCTCTTGCCCAAATCTAAAATTGAAAACTTAAGAGACCATTTTGAAAATTTATTGTAAATAAAAAAATAAATAATTGAACAAGAAAATATGTTTATTTTCATCTTTGAAATGGTTGAAGCTCCTTCCATTTCATAGGTAGGCAAAATATTAATTGTTCATTTTGTAGAGCTCAAAAAGCTTCACAAAAAAGGTTTGACGAATTGTGCCTAACTTTCAAATTGAAGGAGTTATAAAGCCTACAAATTCTCAAATCATCGTAGCTCTTTTAATTTGCAGTTTAGACAAAATTTGTAAAATGCATTTTTTGTTGAACATTTTGAGCTCTACAAAATGAGTTCTTTGTATTTTGCCCAACTCTAAAATTGGAGGAGCTAGAATCATTTAAAAGTTGAGAAGAAACAATGTTTCTTGAATTTTTTTTTTCGCAATAAAATTTCAAAATGGTCTCTCATGTTTTCAATTCTGGAATTAGTCAAAACCTTACTAGCTCATTTTATGGAGTTCAAAACGATTTACAGAAATGGCTCTTACAGCATTTTGTAGGCAAAATCTGAATATAATTCATTTTGAAGAACTTGAAAAGTTCTACAAAAAAGTTTTAAAAAAAATGTCTATTAAAAATATTAGCGGATTTACGACATTTTGAAAAATTATCATCATTAGTGCATAATTTTGTCCCTTCAAATCTTAAAGTCAGCAAACAGCAAACATCTCTGTGGTTTGGGTAGCTGCATCTCTGGTTTGAAGATGATGCACTTCTATCGGAACACCCTGTATATATTTTAGAACACCGATACCTCTATTTTTATGAATTAAAGTAATTTTTTTCTGTCGTGGAGAGGGTCCTCACCACTGAGTTCTTTTTATTTGTTTCGAAAATCCATACTTATCATTTCAATTGGTATATGGGTTACTCTATTGATGATTGTGAATATTTTGCCTGATAATGCTGGACGCTGCCACCCAAACTGAACCCACGTCTGAAAGTTTGCTGATATTTGGAATTGAAGGGGTAAATAATTGATGAATTCCAAACTGCCTTCAAGTCACGAGATAAGCCACCCACAGTAATAATAATTTTTGTTCGTTTCCTCGAGTACTGCCTACGGTTAAAATTGCAGGAAAATTTCAAATTTGAACATTTATTCATTTAATCTCACTGCAACTGGGCATCTTTTATGCTATATGACTAATCTTGAACCTAGCAAAAAAATCGAATATTATATATGCCCTCACTTACACTTTTACCTTTTCTTTAGTCCTTATTCTTGAAACATCCACCGCCAGACATTAAAATTTTACAAAAATTCCAACGTTCCAGATTCTTGGGAGTAATTAAAAGACATAAACCGCGTGTCAAAATATCATTAAAACTTAGTCCAAACGTGTAAAGTTTTTGTTTTGGTATCGTAAAGTTACCTACAAAGATGAAGTAAAAGTACCAAGTAGTTATTCTGCAACAAGAGAGGTTCCTGTTCGGATGCAAATTGAGCTCGATTCGAGTAATGTTTGAAATAATCACCGGAGTGCCCACGCGAAAATGATCGTATTTCCGGACACCGCTCGCCAGTCGTCGCGACGAGGGGATTTTTCATATCGTGATGTATAATTAGATGAAACCTTTGAGCAAAGTTCAAAAAAGAGATGGCTGCGGGAACCAAAACGTGTTGATAATGATAATTTGAGAAATTTCACTCGGCACATTAACTTGAGGTAGTTTTGGATCGTTGCGGTATTTATCAATGCCGTCGCGTGATACGGGTTCATAAATAATGATCGTTATAATACGCGAACCTACGTTTACTTTTACCTGTGGTTCAATAGCTTATGTGTCATTTTTCCGCGTTATAAACTCAATAATTCATTTTATAGATAGATTCTTTACACGTCGCCGTTGTAGGTTTTTTATACAAACAATTTTTTTAAAAATAGAATGGCGATTATCTTTGTTTTTTGGCATAAAATAGATACCTAACTAATAATTCTTCTGTAAAATGGTTAATTGAAATTATGTGTACCTACCTACGCAAAAAAGATAGGTAATTTGATGGTAATTTGGAAATTTTGCGAAAAATTTCCCTCGATACGACTACGCAAACATGTTTTTAAAATATCTTGTATCGTAGGAGAAACTTGGGTGGAGCAAAAAATTAATATGTTCTTCGATTTTTATAATTTTGTAATATATTGTATTAGGGTGTTCGTTATTTTAAAAAAATTTGAAATTCGAGGAGTGGACCCCCCAGATCTCTTCTCTATCACCTAAAACTAATCTCAGAATTTTTTCAAATTTTTTGAACGAAATTAAACCGGTGCCCACGAGCCTCAAAGTTCAACATGGAATTTCATATAAGGACTTCACATTGAACACTTTAGTTCTGAAAAACGCCATTTTAAAATAAACTCTCATCGGAATTGAATATATTAAAAATGGATAAAATTCCAAACATTTTTGCGCAAAAAAATTTCCAAGTTGAAAATTGAATTTTGGGCAGGGGTTTGAAAAATATGGAATTTTTAAAATGACATGATTTATTTTTTTCAAAGATGGAATAATCTTTTTTTCAACATTTTTCATTATTTTCTTCATTTTTTAAATTCAAACTTCAAAATTGAATGTTTGGCAGGGGTTCGAAAAATGTTGGATTTTTTAAAGTAACACATTTTTCAAAATTTGTAGACATTAATCTTTTTAATAAATTTTTTCACACTTTCTTGTTAAAAAAATTCAAATTGAAAATTGATTTTGGCAGGAGTGCGAAAAATACGGAGTTTTTCAAGTTAATTTTTTGAAAAATTGTCGATAATTGAATTTTTAAATTTTTCTTATTTTTCAGCACTTTCTTCGAGTAATCAGGGCAAATAATTTTTCGATGTTCTTGCACGCATCGAAGAAAAAATTCAACTTGAAAAATTCCGAATTTTTCGCACCCCTGTCAAAATAAGTTTTCAATTAAAATTTTTATTCAACAAGAAAGTGTAAAAAAAATTATTAAAAAAATTAATGTCAACAAATTTTGAAAATGCAACTTTAGAAAATCCCACATTTTTCGTGCCCCTGTCAAAAAATAATTTTTGAAGCTTGGATTAAAAAAATGAAGAAAATAATGGAAAATGTTAGAAAAAAAGGAAACTCATTTAAAAATTTTTTTATCATCTTTGATTCGATATGACATTTTAACAGCGATAGGTAGGGGGTTGCGGGTTGCATCATTGAAAGAAGCATTAATTCTAGTGTTTTTTTAAATGAAAAAATTGTTTAGGTTAGTTGATCGGGGAGGATCGAAGAACGAACATTGTCCCAATTCACCATTTTTATCCTCCCATGCCCTTCCATCTTTGGTTCTTGTGTTAAGATTAACCAAAGGGTGGAAAATTTTCAGTTGTTGTTTGCAAGGAACTTTCGGAGTATATATAACGGGTGGGAATCGGCGCGTGGTTTATCGGGAGTACGAAACGTTTCGTACTCGCAGGTAAACTGTCGCGCCGAATAGATATAAGCTTTCCGGTACAATTTGTGTACTCGACTACTCGCCTCTCGATCGGGCTATTTCCCGTCGTCGCTGTTTTATGCTCTATTCTTACCATATATTTTTTTTTCTGCCCTAAATATTAAATTTTTTTGGCTCTTTCTCTTCTCTCTCTTTTTACTTCGTTTCTCGTAAACCGGCTGCTTAGAGCGCTGGAAATTTTTGGCTGCGATTACAGGCCTGTTCACAAACAAAAACTTGAGACATAAGACGTAAGCCCATGCCATATAACATAACGTGTTACCATTCACAAGACTTGGCTTAGTGCATAAGGCGTAAGATTTTTATGTTTGACATAACAGTTCCTGTAAAAATGGGAAAATAACGTCATGACTTAAGAATGAACCAATCAGAATGGGTTTTGATAAAGCGTAATGGTATCGCCATGATTTAGATCTTTTTACTTTTTTTACATCATTGTTGAATAGTGTAGTCTAAGATTTTGTTAATTTTTTTGTTTTACATAATTAAATGCGGTGCTAATCGTTTTTATTAAAGTGTAAATCTCTAGTCAGTTTTATAAGTTTTAAATTTGTTGCTAATGATGGATCACTTGAAATATTCTTATCAAATTATTGAACAAGAGAAAGATGTCGCAGCATTTTTTGATGAAGATGATTCATCAATGCCGAAAGATGCGAAAGAAATTGATACAGATGAAAAACTTACCGCTATTGTTATTTGATTCAAAAATATTCAATTTTCACGCCTGTTTTATCACTTATCCAATTGATAACCAACAACCAATCAGAACACACCAACTTAATTTCTTACGGATGTCTTGTGAATCGTCCCTCGACTATAAAAAGTTGAAAAACAAATAATAAAAATTGTTTCATTCGATTTTTCGAGCTTTAAATGCTTTCAACTTTTTTCCGGCGTACAATTTTCCATTGAAACTATTTATTTTCGTGTACATACACCTAATACATACTTACGTCTTAAGGCCAAACTATTTTTAGGAGAGGATACTTGCATCATCCTACACCTGTTAGATTCCCCACAAAATTTTTATAATCTTCCAAAAAAATTTCACGACACTGAAAAATTCCTAAAATCATTTCAACTCTTTTTTTTGCCTTCTGCCAAAATTAAAGCTACTTAAATACACCACCATAAAACGAATCCCAAAAATAAATGAAAACTAAAACATAAACCAGCGTAGATTTCTTCTCTATAAAGCATCTCGAGCTATTCACAAACTAAACAACTCCGATGCCAAAAGACATTTTCACAGGTATAAAATTCGTCGAAATGAAAAACTCAAATACGCGGTTTAATTTTTCGAAATAAAATTCTTCATCGACATTCGACATTTTTTCGTCACCCTTATAAAAACAAAGTGTCTATAGTGTTTGTAAATTGTTGTCGCGACTGTGAGGGGATGGAAATTAGAAAGACGAGGACTATAAAAGATGTGCAATATCTTTTCTTGAGGTTACAGCGACATGATATAAATAGATTTTAAAATTATATTATACGTACGGGAATATACCCGGTAGACTTGTCCTATATAAATGCGCAACTATTATTATTTCGCGTTAAATGGCAAAACAAAAAGCCGGAAAACATGCTTTAGATATACATGTTAAACCGGAAATAGGGTAGTATTTTTTTATTCAACATTTTCTCTACCTTTCGTCTGATTTCCATTTAACACGTTCGCACTGTTAACGTGTTTATTCGGTTGAAGAAAAATTAAATTTTTTTACATTCGGGATGAAAATTTAATTCATTTTTTTTCCCTCTCGCTACAGCACATTTGTTTTAAATCACACCGATTTAATATGTTTTTCGATAGCGTATATTAATGGATTTTGTGGTAATTCGTGTTGCAGGTTTTAATTATAATTATATCCAATGTTTCCATCTGAGAGCGATGCCGAATTTACCAGAAGACCATTATCGTGCCAAAGTTCTCATACCAGGAAGTACAGAAAATGATCAAGAATCAGATAATATCATCTGGCTAAACCCCGGTAAGAGGGGACTTCCTAACTTCACTCCTTATATCAGTGTAGGTGTGTATAAGAAACGATTCCAGAACACATGTATTTGCATCATTAAAAACAAAGACACGTACAACATTTCAAAAAAATATCTTGACAAGTTTTTATACCTACTCGTACAAACAGAAATTAGTTCAGGTTTTCCAATACACAGTATAAGTACCTGTACATATAAATGATTAGGTAACACCTACTACTTAATACATCCTTCGAAAAAAAAGCAGGCAGGGTTTCCGGAGAATTTTTTTCTGTCAAATATTGACTTTATTTATAACCCACTCGTATCGTTTATGACATCCGGGTAATTTATAAAGGTGATGATACTCAAGGTGCTTGACGATAAGAAAGAAATGTCACTTTTAATCATCGTGAATGTTCGAAAAAGAAAAGTTCAAATTGTAGGTATTCTCAATTTATACGATAGGTATGAGGCGGTATTTTCAAAGACGAGCATGCCTATGCGAGTTTTTAAAGCTGAACTCTTCGAAATGATGAAAAAAGTTGAATGAAACGTTTTATAAGCATTTTTTTGGATATTTCAAAAGATATGAAAAGGCATCTCCACTGAAATTTAAAATAGGACATGGCTGAGTTCAGTTTCGGAAACATTAAATTCAAAAATTAGTGATTCCATTATTAAATCTCCGAATAATAAACTTAAAAATTACCCAAAGTCAGGTACCTTAAGGGTAATTCCTTCCAGATAACTCTTAATTGCTTCTGAATTAAGACAGCAAAATGATTCCAAAAAGGTTTGGTTTCAAAGGTGTCCTAGAAAACTCATAAAATGTGGTTTTTTTTTCAATGGAAATGGTACCTATGATTCAATTTTACCAGAAAACAGTGCAAATTAAATTTAAAAGGTTCTTAGGAACATAATTATTTATATTTAATTTGGAATCGATTCAGTGAGTTTCAATCAATTAATTACCAATAATTGGCTGGAAAAATTAATGTAACATAACTTCTTTTCCTCTCAGAAGAAATCCTCCTTTTTGCTAAATAGAAAAAAAAATAGCAAAACGAAAAATTAGAGATTTTCAACGTTCTGCCAAAGGTGAATTTGTTTAGAGATGGAGGGGAGTGGAGTTTTACCGTTTTTCGAAAGTTGACCTGGTAAAAATTTCATCTTGTGACTTAATCTTTACTCCTCTTTACTTTTCTTGAAAATTCAACAAATTTTTTTCATAAAATTGATCTTGACGACGATTTTATGTTTTCATTCGATCTCAATTTTCACGTTTACCCCATTTTTCATGGGTATTTTTTTCAATCGCTTTTTTCGTGTACTGGATAAAAATTATTCCTGGTAAAATTTTTATTGAAATCGTCATAATTTGTATAATTTTACTCAAAAACGTCATCGACGGTCATTTTGGGCAGAAATACCTAAATGAACATGATTAAATTTGTTTTAAAAATTTTTTTACATTTTTTACGAAAAATTCCCAAAAATAGATGCAAAATAATCTTATTCAAGTATTTCTACAAAGGTTATTTCAGATAGAATTTTTTTTTCAAAAACTTGAGTCAAACCTACCAATATATTTATTAAAAGATTTTTTGAAAACACTTAAAAAACCCTTGTGACAACTCGCTGGGCTCTACCAATGAACCGATTCTGACCGTTTTTTTCCAAAACGTATCTTTTGAGGTGTGATGTGTCATTACGTACGAAAGTCCAAAATTTTTGAAATGATTGGGACAGAAAAAGTCTTCGCCATTTCCATACTACCCATAAAACTATAAAACAAAAAAATATGCTTTTGCTTATTGAATTTTTTCAAGTCTATAAAAATTTTATATTTGAAGTTTCATTGAAATTTTTCAATTTCAAAAAGTCTAAATTGCTTGTTTAACGAAATGTTTAAAATTCAGCATTATATCCCTGAAATTTTCAAGCTCCAAAAATTCAATGGAAATTTAAAAATTTTCCAAGTCCAAAAAAGTCTGACAAAATGTTCGAAAGTCAGCGTAATATCTGAAATTCTCCAAATAGTAGAAGTCTTTCTGACAAAATATCAAAAAGTTACCCTGATTTATAAAATTTTCAAGTTCAAAAAGTCTAAATTAATTGTCTGGCAAAATGTCCAAAAGTCAGCATTATCTCTGAAATTTTACAAGTTCAAAAAGTCTGACAGAATGTCTGAAAGTCAATGAAGATCTGAAAATTTTTCCAAGTCCAAAAAGTCTGACAGAATGTCTCAAAGTCAATGAAGATCTGAAAATTTTTCCAAGTCCAAAAACTCTGACATAATGTCTAAAAGTCAGCGTGACGAAATTTCGTCAGTTTTTTCACGTAATTCCCCATAGCAAAAAGCATATGTATATGCTAAAAAAAAATCTTTTAACATCCTTGACATTTTTTAAAACTTTTTCGAAAAAATTTTCAAATTGTGGACAGAAAGTTTCTTTATTTTTAAATTTTTTTTACAGTTCTTCAATTTGTTCAAAAAAAAAGTCAAAAGTTTCCTAATCTTGTGAACAATTTTTTTTACCAAAAAAATCAAAATTTCATCATTTTTTAAAACATTTTTTAGAATTTTCCAACTTTTTTGGAAAAAATTTTACAAATTCAGGAAGAAAAATGTCGTCATTTTGTCTTTAAATTTTGACCATTTTTTTTGAACCGATTTTGGCCAATTGTTTTCAAAATGTTTCTTTCGACGCGCAAAAAGCAGATTTGTCACTAAGCACCAAGATCCAAAAAATTTTAAATTTCAGACAGGACGAAAAAATCAAAATTTTTTCAACTTTTGAACATTTCTTGGAATTTGTTAATATTTTCATGGAAATTAAAATAGAGTTTGAAAGTCTCTCATCTGATTACTGATTTTGATGACTTTAAAAAAAAATGTTTCTTTTGTGCGTGTACCTATAACATTCCTATATCATCAAGCATGGAAGTCAAACAAATTTTTAATTTGGGGTGAGGCCGTGGAGCAGACTGAAGAGCCAAGACACCCAGTTTTCGAATTATTTTAAAGTTTAACATGGGATAGAAACCTGCAAAAAACGTCACAAAATTCCGTCACACCGACTTTTAACATTTTGTTAGATTTTTTTGAACATGATAATTTTCAGATTTTAACTGATTTTTTGAACTTGAAAAATTTCAGAGATCTCACTGACTTTCAGACATTTTATCAGGCAATTTTAGATTTTCTGAACTTGAAAAATTTCAAGAATTTTGACTTTTTTGATTTTGAAAATTTTATATTTTTACGTCTTTTCCAATTTTTAAATTTGATGAAAATATTTTTTTTTTAATTTTCATCAAATTTTCACATCTTTCAAAATTTTTTGAGACAATTTTTCAATTTTTTCCTATGAAATAAGCAATTCTTAAAACCTTCAAATTCCCTTTAATAAAAAAAATCTTGCTGGCTAAAAATCTGTAGAAACATTTAGATTGGGGAGGGGCATTGCTTTAGCAAAGTTGGACAAAAAATTTGTTAAGGAATCATGATTTCGCAGTAAAAAGAATTATCGTTTTTCGATCTCTTTTTGAAAAATTCTTTAAAATTTTCAAGAAAGGAAAATCCTCAAAAAATGAAAAAAAAAAACGAAATTTGTAAGCCTTATAAATTCCGTTTTTATGACAATATATTTCGTTTTTTCAGGAGATAAATCATAAAGTATAAATACGAGTCTACAATTGAAACGATTCTAGCCATATTAAAAAACATCTAGGTACTTACGCGTATAAAAATCTCTGAAAAAATTCAAAAATTTTGAATTTTTAAAAATAATTTGAAAACAATAGGACTAACTAACGAGAATTTTTCAATTTTTTTGAAAGTTTGAAAATTCTGGGTCTCTTTAGAATGACAGAGGTTCAAATCAGCTACCTAAAATTTTCAGCGAAGTCTTATGACGTCATTTTCAATTTTTTTTTCAATCTCCTATTCAGTTTGTCCAAACCGCCATCTTTTTCATAATTTTTATTTGAAATTTTTCTGTGTTGTCTATTCAACCAATTGTTTTCAACCTGTTCCTAAAAAACCCATTGGGGCCCAAAAAAGTTTGAAAATTTTTTCTGTAAAAAAAAAAAAATTCTTGGGTATTTTTTCGAAAAAAAGTCGAGGTTTTGCTTTTGATCTGAAATGTAGGAAGAATCAAGGTTTCATACGTAAAACCCCTATTCTTCTACCGCGAAATCTCTCTCGCCATAAAATTCGACTCTCAAAAAGTCTGCAGTCATAATTCACGCGAATAATTAATTTTTTGCATTAAGAATATTTTCACTTTGTCATACAATACATTCTTTGATACACGAAAACCTTCGAACTTTCATAGTCATTAAGAAAAAGCGACAAGTTGTTCTTTTCACGAGTAATTGGACACATGGCTGGGCTTTGAAAACAACGCAGTACCTATAATTTGATTGCCCACAAGATAACACCGACGCGACGCTCATAGTCTTGATATTTTTCAAAGTAATATAAACCTCTTGTGAAAAACTATCCTAAGAGTAGGTTTATCCATCGAATTTTTTTTTTCTATCGTGGTCACTGTAAAATTATTTCAAACACTTGGAATATTTTATACCTTTACACTTGTGTCCGTATATAAGATAATATTCAATATTTTCAACTCGTTTGCATAAATATTGGCAAAAAATTACGAAAACATGATATTTGAGTAAAAAAACATTGTTTTTTTAGACGACCATCTTTTTTTTGCCCGCTCGAAAAATATTTCGAGTACTTACTCGATTTTCTTACGTAATATTTCCATCATTTATTTATTTTTCATTTTCGTAGCAGGAGAAAAAAAAACCACGATAAATTACAAATCGCCATAATCTTTTTATCTTAGTGCACCTGGAATAAAAATAGGCTGAATTTCGAGCGAGCTGAACCGAGCCGCTGGAAAAGTTTTTAAAAACGTTTTATTGAAAGCTTAATGCGACAAAAAGCATCCTTAAAAATAATCTTCCATCGTTGAGAATTCTGATAGCAATTCGTTGATAATAAAAACGATGCTTGTGTCACGTATAATGAAATTTTTTTGAAAACTTGCGAAAATTACATTTCTTCAAACGTGTTTTTTCGTACATCCTAATGTGGTTTACCATTTCATTATTCATTCTCGAATCGAGTTTCTTTTTACTTTCTGACTCATTCGGTAAGTGAACGAAGCCCGCCCCCCTTTTTTCTTTAATACATACATAGAATTCTGACATTTGGAAATAGATATCTATACAATGTCACGACAACACACGTGAAGTAAACGAGATTAAAATTAAATAAAACGTTTACCAAGAATTTGTACGAGTATAAGAACGAAAATGTAGGGTTTTTTTTTCATCGTCGAATTCGACACCGACACGAATACGTAAACACCTTCCATTTCTATTTTTAATATCGGAATTGGTAATTAATTTTACAAGCGAATAGAATCGAACACTTTGGCTATACAAGGCGATTAATACGATACGATATTTAAAGATTTTTAAACGACGAAATTGAAAATTAACGTTGCAAGACGTCGAAAAAGTTGCTTTTTTATACCATAACGCTCGACTGAATTCCACTTTTTAGGCACCTTAATCCCAATGTAAAATCCTTTCTTCGCGAGATGCTCTTTACCTCGTCCATCGTTGAAATTTCTTTTAGATTTTTTCATAAAACGAGAAGATTAAGACATTATATCGACTCTTCAAAGAGGGGGGGAAAGTTTGTCGGGTGAATTTTCACACTGTTCATAATCCTAAGTAAGTAAGAGAGCCCTACGTAGGATATTTTTTTAATATTTTATTCAAAACTCTCCACTTCCTTTTATACTCGTAGTTTCTTTTCAAAGATTTCGCAGATTACTACGTTTTTTCTCGTTGACCAAAAATCTTCTTAGATGAGAATCAAATTGAGTAGTAGGAGGGGGGTTTGTGGGGTTCCACTAATTGCACGAGTAGGTTTGCCGCCTGTTGCCTGACCGAATATAATTTATTGTTCGGAAATACGAGTAGTATAGATCGTTGGTTAATCTTTTATATACAATTTCCCACGTAGATGTCTCTTCATACGTCTTCATTCGAAGCGGTAAAAATTTTTGTTTACAGTTTACAAATCGCTACTAAGACTAGATGCCTACGTTTCTCAAACTTATGCCGAATGATTGAAAGTTTCTTTTTGACAAGCAAACTTGACTATTGTTTAAGATGAATTGCATACTCTCGAACAATCTATAAGCAATTTCAGTTCACTTTAACCCGTTTCGAATAGTTTTTGAAATTGGATGTAAGCGATGTTTGAACGCTCGAGTTCGTTTTTTTTCCTTCCCCCTTGATGAAAGTTTGTAATTTAGGTGTAGTGGATGGTGTGAAAAGGGGAAAGCAAGAAGGCAGGAAGGAAGAAAGAAAGTAGACAGGCAGGAAGTTGATTTTTTGGTGTTTTTTAAGAAGTCGTTCGATGAATTACAAAAAGAGCATAGCCGGGTAAGAATGGTGAATCGGCCCTTGGCTGGGATTTTCCAACTTTCTAACGGAAGTTGGTCCTTATGGTCTGAAAACTCGCTGGTAAAAATTTTGGCCTCCTGCCTCATCCCTAACCTCTCATATTGCCCGAAATGCCGATTTACCTTATAAATTTCTGTATTCTGAAATTCCCAACAGAATTTTTTCAAACTTGCAGGGATGATGGACCATACCAAGGGTCATCTCTGGAAATTTTTTCAAGT